>JBAIZL010000005.1:67042654-67080154 GCA_036971475.1 Prosapia bicincta | reverse complement strand
TAAGGTGCATGGTTAGAAACCTTGCTACAAGACGGAATAGTTCAAATGTATGCGGTTAATGTAAGGTGCATGGTTAGAAACCTTGCTACAAGACGGAATAGTTCAAATGTATGCGGTTAATGTAAGGTGCATGGTTAGAAACCTTGCTACAAGACGGAATAGTTCAAATGTATGCGGTTAATGTAAGGTGCATGGTTAGAAACGTTGCTACAAGACGGAATAGTTCAAATGTATGCGGTTAATGTAAGGTGCATGGTTAGAAACCTTGCTACAAGACGGAATAGTTCAAATGTATGCGGTTAATGTAAGGTGCATGGTTAGAAACCTTGCTACAAGACGGAATAGTTCAAATGTATGCGGTTAATGTAAGGTGCATGGTTAGAAACCTTGCTACAAGACGGAATAGTTCAAATGTATGCGGTTAATGTAAGGTGCATGGCTAGAAACCTTGCTACAAGACGGAATAGTTCAAATGTATGCGGTTAATGTAAGGTGCATGGTTAGAAACCTTGCTACAAGACGGAATAGTTCAAATGTATGCGGTTAATGTAAGGTGCATGGTTAGAAACCTTGCTACAAGACGGAATAGTTCAAATGTATGCGGTTAATGTAAGGTGCATGGTTAGAAACCTTGCTACAAGACGGAATAGTTCAAATGTATGCGGTTAATGTAAGGTGCATGGTTAGAAACCTTGCTACAAGACGGAATAGTTCAAATGTATGCGGTTAATGTAAGGTGCATGGTTAGAAACCTTGCTACAAGACGGAATAGTTCAAATGTATGCGGTTAATGTAAGGTGCATGGTTAGAAACCTTGCTACAAGACGGAATAGTTCAAATGTATGCGGTTAATGTAAGGTGCATGGTTAGAAACCTTGCTACAAGACGGAATAGTTCAAATGTATGCGGTTAATGTAAGGTGCATGGTTAGAAACCTTGCTACAAGACGGAATAGTTCAAATGCATGCGGTTAATGTAAGGTGCATGGTTAGAAACCTTGCTACAAGACGGAATAGTTCAAATGTATGCGGTTAATGTAAGGTGCATGGTTAGAAACCTTGCTACAAGACGGAATAGTTCAAATGTATGCGGTTAATGTAAGGTGCATGGTTAGAAACCTTGCTACAAGACGGAATAGTTCAAATGTATGCGGTTAATGTAAGGTGCATGGTTAGAAACCTTGCTACAAGACGGAATAGTTCAAATGTATGCGGTTAATGTAAGGTGCATGGTTAGAAACCTTGCTACAAGACGGAATAGTTCAAATGTATGCGGCTAATGTAAGGTGCATGGTTAGAAACCTTGCTACAAGACGGAATAGTTCAAATGTATGCGGTTAATGTAACGTGCGTGGTTAGAAACCTTGCTACAAGACGGAATAGTTCAAATGTATGCGGTTAATGTAAGGTGCATGGTTAGAAACCTTGCTACAAGACGGAACAGTTCAAATGTATGCGGTTAATGTAAGGTGCATGGTTAGAAACCTTGCTACAAGACGGAATAGTTCAAATGTATGCGGTTAATGTAAGGTGCATGGTTAGAAACCTTGCTACAAGACGGAATAGTTCAAATGTATGCGGTTAATGTAAGGTGCATGGTTAGAAACCTTGCTACAAGACGGAATAGTTCAAATGTATGCGGTTAATGTAAGGTGCATGGTTAGAAACCTTGCTACAAGACGGAATAGTTCAAATGTATGCGGTTAATGTAAGGTGCATGGTTAGAAACCTTGCTACAAGACGGAATAGTTCAAATGTATGCGGTTAATGTAAGGTGCATGGTTAGAAACCTTGCTACCAGACGGAATAGTTCAAATGTATGCGGTTAATGTAAGGTGCATGGTTAGAAACCTTGCTACAAGACGGAATAGTTCAAATGTATGCGGTTAATGTAAGGTGCATGGTTAGAAACCTTGCTACCAGACGGAATAGTTCAAATGTATGCGGTTAATGTAAGGTGCATGGTTAGAAACCTTGCTACAAGACGGAATAGTTCAAATGTATGCGGTTAATGTAAGGTGCATGGTTAGAAACCTTGCTACAAGACGGAATAGTTCAAATGTATGCGGTTAATGTAAGGTGCATGGTTAGAAACCTTGCTACAAGACGGAATAGTTCAAATGTATGCGGTTAATGTAAGGTGCATGGTTAGAAACCTTGCTACAAGACGGAATAGTTCAAATGTATGCGGTTAATGTAAGGTGCATGGTTAGAAACCTTGCTACAAGACGGAATAGTTCAAATGTATGCGGTTAATGTAAGGTGCATGGTTAGAAACCTTGCTACAAGACGGAATAGTTCAAATGTATGCGGTTAATGTAAGGTGCATGGTTAGAAACCTTGCTACAAGACGGAATAGTTCAAATGTATGCGTTTAATGTAAGGTGCATGGTTAGAAACCTTGCTACAAGACGGAATAGTTCAAATGTATGCGGTTAATGTAAGGTGCATGGTTAGAAACCTTGCTACAAGACGGAATAGTTCAAATGTATGCGGTTAATGTAAGGTGCATGGTTAGAAACCTTGCTACAAGACGGAATATTTCAAATGTATGCGGTTAATGTAAGGTGCATGGTTAGAAACCTTGCTACAAGACGGAATAGTTCAAATGTATGCGGTTAATGTAAGGTGCATGGTTAGAAACCTTGCTACAAGACGGAATAGTTCAAATGTATGCGGTTAATGTAAGGTGCATGGTTAGAAACGTTGCTATAAGACGGAATAGCTCAAATGTATGCGGTTAATGTAAGGTGCATGGCTAGAAACCTTGCTACAAGACGGAATAGTTCAAATGTATGCGGTTAATGTAAGGTGCATGGTTAGAAACCTTGCTACAAGACGGAATAGTTCAAATGTATGCGGTTAATGTAAGGTGCATGGTTAGAAACCTTGCTACAAGACGGAATAGTTCAAATGTATGCGGTTAATGTAAGGTGCATGGTTAGAAACCTTGCTACAAGACGGAATAGTTCAAATGTATGCGGTTAATGTAAGGTGCATGGTTAGAAACCTTGCTACAAGACGGAATAGTTCAAATGTATGCGGTTAATGTAAGGTGCATGGTTAGAAACCTTGCTACAAGACGGAATAGTTCAAATGTATGCGGTTAATGTAAGGTGCATGGTTAGAAACCTTGCTACAAGACGGAATAGTTCAAATGTATGCGGTTAATGTAAGGTGCATGGTTAGAAACCTTGCTACAAGACGGAATAGTTCAAATGTATGCGGTTAATGTAAGGTGCATGGTTAGAAACCTTGCTACAAGACGGAATAGTTCAAATGCATGCGGTTAATGTAAGGTGCATGGTTAGAAACCTTGCTACAAGACGGAATAGTTCAAATGTATGCGGTTAATGTAAGGTGCATGGTTAGAAACCTTGCTACAAGACGGAATAGTTCAAATGTATGCGGTTAATGTAAGGTGCATGGTTAGAAACCTTGCTACAAGACGGAATAGTTCAAATGTATGCGGTTAATGTAAGGTGCATGGTTAGAAACCTTGCTACAAGACGGAATAGTTCAAATGTATGCGGTTAATGTAAGGTGCATGGTTAGAAACCTTGCTACAAGACGGAATAGTTCAAATGTATGCGGCTAATGTAAGGTGCATGGTTAGAAACCTTGCTACAAGACGGAATAGTTCAAATGTATGCGGTTAATGTAACGTGCGTGGTTAGAAACCTTGCTACAAGACGGAATAGTTCAAATGTATGCGGTTAATGTAAGGTGCATGGTTAGAAACCTTGCTACAAGACGGAACAGTTCAAATGTATGCGGTTAATGTAAGGTGCATGGTTAGAAACCTTGCTACAAGACGGAATAGTTCAAATGTATGCGGTTAATGTAAGGTGCATGGTTAGAAACCTTGCTACAAGACGGAATAGTTCAAATGTATGCGGTTAATGTAAGGTGCATGGTTAGAAACCTTGCTACAAGACGGAATAGTTCAAATGTATGCGGTTAATGTAAGGTGCATGGTTAGAAACCTTGCTACAAGACGGAATAGTTCAAATGTATGCGGTTAATGTAAGGTGCATGGTTAGAAACCTTGCTACAAGACGGAATAGTTCAAATGTATGCGGTTAATGTAAGGTGCATGGTTAGAAACCTTGCTACCAGACGGAATAGTTCAAATGTATGCGGTTAATGTAAGGTGCATGGTTAGAAACCTTGCTACAAGACGGAATAGTTCAAATGTATGCGGTTAATGTAAGGTGCATGGTTAGAAACCTTGCTACCAGACGGAATAGTTCAAATGTATGCGGTTAATGTAAGGTGCATGGTTAGAAACCTTGCTACAAGACGGAATAGTTCAAATGTATGCGGTTAATGTAAGGTGCATGGTTAGAAACCTTGCTACAAGACGGAATAGTTCAAATGTATGCGGTTAATGTAAGGTGCATGGTTAGAAACCTTGCTACAAGACGGAATAGTTCAAATGTATGCGGTTAATGTAAGGTGCAAGGTTAGAAACCTTGCTACAAGACGGAATAGTTCAAATGTATGCGGTTAATGTAAGGTGCATGGTTAGAAACCTTGCTACAAGACGGAATAGTTCAAATGTATGCGGTTAATGTAAGGTGCATGGTTAGAAACCTTGCTACAAGACGGAATAGTTCAAATGTATGCGGTTAATGTAAGGTGCATGGTTAGAAACCTTGCTACAAGACGGAATAGTTCAAATGTATGCGTTTAATGTAAGGTGCATGGTTAGAAACCTTGCTACAAGACGGAATAGTTCAAATGTATGCGGTTAATGTAAGGTGCATGGTTAGAAACCTTGCTACAAGACGGAATAGTTCAAATGTATGCGGTTAATGTAAGGTGCATGGTTAGAAACCTTGCTACAAGACGGAATATTTCAAATGTATGCGGTTAATGTAAGGTGCATGGTTAGAAACCTTGCTACAAGACGGAATAGTTCAAATGTATGCGGTTAATGTAAGGTGCATGGTTAGAAACCTTGCTACAAGACGGAATAGTTCAAATGTATGCGGTTAATGTAAGGTGCATGGTTAGAAACGTTGCTATAAGACGGAATAGCTCAAATGTATGCGGTTAATGTAAGGTGCAAGGTTAGAAACGTTGCTACAAGACGGAATAGTCCAAATGTATGCGGTTAATGTAAGGTGCATGGTTAGAAACCTTGCTACAAGACGGAATAGTCCAAATGTATGCGGTTAATGTAAGGTGCATGGTTAGAAACCTTGCTACAAGACGGAATAGTCCAAATGTATGCGGTTAATGTAAGGTGCATGGTTAGAAACGTTGCTACAAGACGGAATAGTTCAAATGTATGCGGTTAATGTAAGGTGCATGGTTAGAAACCTTGCTACAAGACGGAATAGTTCAAATGTATGCGGTTAATGTAAGGTGCATGGTTAGAAACCTTGCTACAAGACGGAATAGTTCAAATGTATGCGGTTAATGTAAGGTGCATGGTTAGAAACCTTGCTACAAGACGGAATAGTTCAAATGTATGCGGTTAATGTAAGGTGCATGGTTAGAAACCTTGCTACAAGACGGAATAGTTCAAATGTATGCGGTTAATGTAAGGTGCATGGTTAGAAACCTTGCTACAAGACGGAATAGTTCAAATGTATGCGGTTAATGTAAGGTGCATGGTTAGAAACCTTGCTACAAGACGGAATAGTTCAAATGTATGCGGTTAATGTAAGGTGCATGGTTAGAAACCTTGCTACAAGACGGAATAGCTCAAATGTATGCGGTTAATGTAAGGTGCATGGTTAGAAACGTTGCTACAAGACGGAATAGCTCAAATGTATGCGGTTAATGTAAGGTGCATGGTTAGAAACGTTGCTACAAGACGGAATAGTTCAAATGTATGCGGTTAATGTAAGGTGCATGGTTAGAAACCTTGCTACAAGACGGAATAGTTCAAATGTATGCGGTTAATGTAAGGTGCATGGTTAGAAACGTTGCTACAAGACGGAATAGTTCAAATGTATGCGGTTAATGTAAGGTGCATGGTTAGAAACCTTGCTACAAGACGGAATAGTTCAAATGTATGCGGTTAATGTAAGGTGCATGGTTAGAAACCTTGCTACAAGACGGAATAGTTCAAATGTATGCGGTTAATGTAAGGTGCATGGTTAGAAACCTTGCTACAAGACGGAATAGTTCAAATGTATGCGGTTAATGTAAGGTGCATGGTTAGAAACCTTGCTACAAGACGGAATAATTCAAATGAATGCGGTTAATGTAAGGTGCATGGTTAGAAACGTTGCTACAAGACGGAATAGTTCAAATGTATGCGGTTAATGTAAGGTGCATGGTTAGAAACCTTGCTACAAGACGGAATAGTTCAAATGTATGCGGTTAATGTAAGGTGCATGGTTAGAAACCTTGCTACAAGACGGAATAGTTCAAATGTATGCGGTTAATGTAAGGTGCATGGTTAGAAACCTTGCTACAAGACGGAATAGTTCAAATGTATGCGGTTAATGTAAGGTGCATGGTTAGAAACCTTGCTACAAGACGGAATAGTTCAAATGTATGCGGTTAATGTAAGGTGCATGGTTAGAAACCTTGCTACAAGACGGAATAGTTCAAATGTATGCGGTTAATGTAAGGTGCATGGTTAGAAACCTTGCTACAAGACGGAATAGTTCAAATGTATGCGGTTAATGTAAGTTGCATGGTTAGAAACCTTGCTACAAGACGGAATAGTTCAAATGTATGCGGTTAATGTAAGGTGCATGGTTAGAAACCTTGCTACAAGACGGAATAGTTCAAATGTATGCGGTTAATGTAAGGTGCATGGTTAGAAACCTTGCTACAAGACGGAATAGTTCAAATGTATGCGGTTAATGTAAGGTGCATGGTTAGAAACCTTGCTACAAGACGGAATAGTTCAAATGTATGCGGTTAATGTAAGGTGCATGGTTAGAGACCTTGCTACAAGACGGAATAGTTCAAATGTATGCGGTTAATGTAAGTTGCATGGTTAGAAACCTTGCTACAAGACGGAATAGTTCAAATGTATGCGGTTAATGTAAGGTGCATGGTTAGAAACCTTGCTACAAGACGGAATAATTCAAATGTATGCGGTTAATGTAAGGTGCATGGTTAGAAACCTTGCTACAAGACGGAATAGTTCAAATGTATGCGGTTAATGTAAGGTGCATGGTTAGAAACCTTGCTACAAGACGGAATAATTCAAATGAATGCGGTTAATGTAAGGTGCATGGTTAGAAACGTTGCTACAAGACGGAATAGTTCAAATGTATGCGGTTAATGTAAGGTGCATGGTTAGAAACCTTGCTACAAGACGGAATAGTTCAAATGTATGCGGTTAATGTAAGGTGCATGGTTAGAAACCTTGCTACAAGACGGAATAGTTCAAATGTATGCGGTTAATGTAAGGTGCATGGTTAGAAACCTTGCTACAAGACGGAATAGTTCAAATGTATGCGGTTAATGTAAGGTGCATGGTTAGAAACCTTGCTACAAGACGGAATAGTTCAAATGTATGCGGTTAATGTAAGGTGCATGGTTAGAAACCTTGCTACAAGACGGAATAGTTCAAATGTATGCGGTTAATGTAAGGTGCATGGTTAGAAACCTTGCTACAAGACGGAATAGTTCAAATGTATGCGGTTAATGTAAGTTGCATGGTTAGAAACCTTGCTACAAGACGGAATAGTTCAAATGTATGCGGTTAATGTAAGGTGCATGGTTAGAAACCTTGCTACAAGACGGAATAGTTCAAATGTATGCGGTTAATGTAAGGTGCATGGTTAGAAACCTTGCTACAAGACGGAATAGTTCAAATGTATGCGGTTAATGTAAGGTGCATGGTTAGAGACCTTGCTACAAGACGGAATAGTTCAAATGTATGCGGTTAATGTAAGTTGCATGGTTAGAAACCTTGCTACAAGACGGAATAGTTCAAATGTATGCGGTTAATGTAAGGTGCATGGTTAGAAACCTTGCTACAAGACGGAATAGTTCAAATGTATGCGGTTAATGTAAGGTGCATGGTTAGAAACCTTGCTACAAGACGGAATAGTTCAGATGTATGCGGTTAATGTAAGTTGCATGGTTAGAAACCTTGCTACAAGACGGAATAGTTCAAATGTATGCGGTTAATGTAAGGTGCATGGTTAGAAACCTTGATACAAGACGGAATAGTTCAAATGTATGCGGTTAATGTAAGGTGCATGGTTAGAAACCTTGCTACAAGACGGAATAGTTCAAATGTATGCGGTTAATGTAAGGTGCATGGTTAGAAACCTTGCTACAAGACGGAATAGTTCAAATGTATGCGGTTAATGTAAGGTGCATGGTTAGAGACCTTGCTACAAGACGGAATAGTTCAAATGTATGCGGTTAATGTAAGTTGCATGGTTAGAAACCTTGCTACAAGACGGAATAGTTCAAATGTATGCGGTTAATGTAAGTTGCATGGTTAGAAACCTTGCTACAAGACGGAATAGTTCAAATGTATGCGGTTAATGTAAGGTGCATGGTTAGAAACCTTGCTACAAGACGGAATAGTTCAAATGTATGCGGTTAATGTAAGTTGCATGGTTAGAAACCTTGCTACAAGACGGAATAGTTCAAATGTATGCGGTTAATGTAAGTTGCATGGTTAGAAACCTTGCTACAAGACGGAATAGTTCAAATGTATGCGGTTAATGTAAAGTGCATGGTTAGAAACCTTGCTACAAGACGGAATAGTTCAAATGTATGCGGTTAATGTAAGGTGCATGATTAGAAAGAGAGAGAGAGAGAGAGAGAGAGAGAGAGAGAGAGAGAGAGAGAGAGAGAGAACAATAATACGGGTTATTAACGTTATTTAATCAAGCATGTCTCAAAAACATTAGGTGTTACAAAACCTGTTTTTGTAAATCACCTATTCAATTCGGCAATCGCTTAGTTTCCACAGAAAACTTTATTTGTTTTAGTAATAAAAGCTACTCCAACTGGATGTTTAGAATTTATATTTTGTTATAAATAGGCTATATAGTAATGTATTTTAGTATATTACTGTAATTTCAGGGAAATGAGCTTAGTAAAAGAGTAGTTTTGTATTGTTGTGTTTACATGAATATAGTAGTTATATTTTATATAACCGATTTCTAGTTTGTTACATTTAAAACCACTATCAACATGGAAAGAATTTTATTATTATGAGTAATATAGTAGAATAAAAATAAAAATTATATATTTTGTGTTTATTGTGATTAAATTACAATATGCAAAACTAGTTTTAATTCCTTGTGCACAATAACATTACATTTTTCCCTCGTCCCAAGTAACACGTCTCACAACCTTCTTTCTTGTACATGGAAATATAGTTTTATATATTTTTTATAACATTCGACCATCTTTACTAATATTTTCTCTATGTATGTTAAACCAATTCTTTCTTAAATGTCTATCCCTCGTTTGGATTTAAACAGTCTGCTCTCTGACCTGATTGTCGCATGGTATGTCAACTCCATTTCGGCATATCGCGTGACAACTCACAGGGAGTATAACATCTTCTACTAGCATAGTACAGGGTGAGGCATAATAACAAGCGATTTTTAAAAATCTGTTAAAAACATTTTCGGTAACAAATATGTTTAATGTCATAACCTTAAAATACATGAAGAAGCTTTTTTCAAACAGTAAAAAATCGGTTATTTTCTAAAGATAACTCCAGTAAGATGTAGTCCGCAAAGACGCACACATTAACGCGCGAATCACCTGAGTTTGGGGGAAGTGGAGGGTACTAGCGAATAGCATTTAGTGATAATGGAGCGCTGGATCTTACAGCATCCTGCGTATGATGTCAAAACATTTTATCCAAATGGTAGCTCGTACCAGCTTGCAAGTCGTCCATTCTGCAGCTACTTCAACGTTAATCGTAATCGGCCGGCGCCATCTACCCTTGCGCCTAAGAAGTGGGTTGAGAACTTTGAAGAGACGGCGTCAGCGACAAGGAAGAAAACTGGAAGACCAAAATAAGTGCTCTCATCGGCAAACATCGAACATTTAAGAGTCGCCATTGACAAAAGCCCTCGTTTCTCAGTTTGCCGGCACAGCGATAAAATTGGTATTTCAAGATTTGTACTTTCACCCTTAAAAATCCAAATGGATCAGGCCTTTAAGGAAACAATTAGGTGAGCCGAATCAGGTTCTGCCGAGAGTTTTTGAAATTGAATACTCAAGACGAGGGCATTGTAAAGCGTTTGTGAATGAGTGATGAAGCTCACTTCAGTCACTCTGGTTATGTGACCAAGCAGAATTTTCGATTCTAGAGTCACGTTCATCATCAGCAACTATTGCACTCCGCATAAGTTACTGTATGGTGTGCCATGTTTTCATCAGGGATCATAGGGTCATACATTTTGAAGATACTATATTGGTCCTAGGCTCTAGTAACCTTGGGAATGATGGGTAACTACAAAGTCCGGCTAGGGAAATGTGTGCATTTTTACGGACGCCATCTTACCGGAGTCATTTTAAAAAAATAACCTATCTTTTATTAATATAAAAATCGTTTTTCATTTATTTTATGACTTTTAAATTAATTTTGTTTTTAATGAAATGTTTTCTTTTAAAAAAGAGCCTTTTAAAAATCGCTCGTTATTATACCTCATCGTTTATTACTGACGTTAGTGTCTTAAAGTAAATATTTGTAAACTTGAAAGGTGATGCGTACATTTAGTATCGTTTTTGACCACAATAAATAAAAAAGAGTTTTTAAAATTACCTGTATTAAGGAAACAACGTATATTTTTTATAACAATCAAAAGAATTAGTGTCACGTTTTCGTAATTATCCAGTCGCTTTCTTTAAAAACGATCAAAACCAAAGATCTCTACTTCAATATCTTTATACAAGTTACTACTAAACGCGAATTTGTTATGTGGTTTTCTTGTATACTGTTCGGTTTGTACGTTGACAAAAACTTTCCAGACACGAATAATGAAATAATTTTGATCCCAACTTGAAAAACGTCTAGTTTAAACTTAGACGTTTTAATAAATATTAAACGCCTGCCCATAGTTGGACTTTCTTTTTGACTAATTAAGACGCCTTCCTTATTCAGACATAAAGTAAGTGCTACTGTAGTCAAGTATGTGAATACTATTATAGATTAAAGTTTATAAAAACAAACGCTTATTTATTTTTGTTGGGTGACATAACAATAACTGATTAAATATCTTGCTTTCTGAAACATGTATGACTTTATAACGATAAACCTATCTTGAACGCTAACTTCACTAATTCTTCTGCATGTCATTACCAATACAAAACCCCTTCATGCAAGATATTTTTTAAAAATCCTTACAGAATAAAAGCCAATCTAACATGAACTTACGTTTCGCGTATGCAGTTGGCAAATGGATTACAATTCCATAAAGAAAGCAAAAAAAAGATCGTTTACTAAACAAAGATCTATAGATAAAAGATCCTGTCATTTTTAATATATCGAGCGCGCACTGCAAAAACACAACAAGTAAATCAATCAAAACATAGGTCATTCCATTTCGAGAAAACAACGCACTTTTCTTTAGACAGATAAACTTCGACGGATGAAGGAAAAGGAAACCTACTTCTGGTTGCCACTTCCGGTCACGTCGCAAGGATTCTGCCAAGGGGAAATATGTCAGAAGATATATATGTCATTTTTTATTCAATAAGGTTTCAACAACGATACTCATATATTCTTCACTGCTTTATTTACTCGAAAGATCAGTAGTGTGTATTTCTTTCTGTCTACAGTGCCTCTTTGGTAAAATGTCTATGTAAGAAATTATATCGCCTTAATAACGTGTGTTTCATTAAAAACTATAAATAAAATGTAAATATAAGAGCTCCTATGGTATGAGAATAAACACTGATTTGATATATACAATGTGTAATTTGTAGACAATATGTGTTCGGTATTTCTAGATTTAAGGTGATCAATTAGTTTAGTTATTAGACTAACATTTGCTAAGTATGTAAAGCAATTATAAATGCTTGCGAACATTCAAACTACTAAGGTATCAAGTTACAATATTCTGGTGGAGAACTTGCTATTCTTGATATCAATTATGCAAGATTGCTGCCTGCTACAACCATAACCTATTATTTTTAGGTGTCATAAAAAGTTATATCAGTTGAGGAGGAATAAAGTACAGTAGATGAAGTTAGGGGCGTAGGAATAAGGGACAAAATGACCGACTGGATTTTTTTTTAAATATCGCATTTCTTGTGCATGATTATTTACCCAGTTTTAGACTAGCTCTCATCTAGGGGGAAGAGATATTAGAAAACTCATTAGTGACTACTTCTCATAATTTCACAAAACTTTCTACCATTTTATACTTAGTTTTACAGAAACAATATCATATTCTCTTAGATCTATATTTACTCTGAAATTTTTTCTTGTGTGGCATGAATTTGAATGTCATAAGTTATAAGTAAAACATGTATTGCGTAACACTTATAGAAACACAAATCCTACAGGTCACTAGTTTTTTTTTTTACCGATAACACCTAAAACTTTACTACAGTTGGTTTGGCATAAGGACTAAAATTAATACTTTTTTTAAAAATCCTATACATTCTAAACTTTAAACATTAATTTCGTACAGCCAAAGACACGCCACAAACTAAACAGAATTAAGTTTGGCGCTTTTCAAAATGGAAAAATACTACTTATAGGATCTACGAAATAGGAAGATGATGGAGTAAGCTATACACACAGGGCTGCCATAATCTCAAATATAAATATCCCACTGGTCTCTAAGGTTAAGAACATCTTTATAAATGTGATAGTACTAAGTCTACATCCGTTAGTTGCACCTCCAAAGGTAGAACGTTCTATATACCTCATACTAGAAAGTCTTATGTCTACCCTCAACGATTTAGTCTTAGTTTCCCTAATATTTTATAGTTAAATCGATTAGTGTCTACCTTTTTATAAACATTCGTTACATTCACAATAAATAGATATTGACTTTATATTCCCGGAAATATCAATATCTTATTTGCTTTTGGTTTTTATTCATCTGTTGGACAGGAATATAAGTGATTTCGATCCAATCAGGCGGTAGCTTACAGGAGGCACTGGTATCACTTTGCTGGATTGATTCGAAGGAGATGAGCCTGAGGATTGTCGAGGCAGCTGTAAGGCGGTCATTCAAATGACAGTATTTCGGATCGATCGAGTACAGAGTTGTAGTTATTTATTTCTAATGTTACACACTTTTAAACGGTTTCATATGTATATACATTAACATATTTCAGAGGATTTTCTAGAAAGTTTTTATATTTTTTAAGAGAGTTACAAAATAAATGGTGACAATTTTTCTTCATATTTAAATAATTACAGGCTTATAACTATTACAAATGGTCACTCACTCGCAATAATTAGTTTAATAATCCAGACGTGCTTCATACAATTACAAATTCAACTACTAAGATAATTACGATGAAGTCGTAGGCCTAGTTTTAGTTTTGTAGTGGATAACTAACTTGGGATAAAGTAGTTTTCATTGAAACGGTGTCTGAGTTAATAGAGTAATAGATTTGAGTTCATATAGGATATTTATTTATCGTTAGCTCATTCGTTTCATAACGTGAGCTATTACTATATTGTTTTATTCGGTTATTTCTCATAATTCCTTGTAATTTGAAAACAAATCCAAAAATATCAAATAAATATAAAACTTTGCTTGTAATCTAGGTTTAACTAGTTATTACTTATATTAACGATATAAACTCGATTAGCATATAAATTATTCAATGGAATGCACTACAGAAGACCATGGTGTAAAGGTCATTACGTTCTAGCATAACGATCACCACATCTTCCATGGTTTTGTATGATTTACCGCAGGTTTTCTTCAAGTTCTTATTCTTTCTAGTCTTCCTGTAACATTATTTTCTGTTTCTTTTCACGGAGAGAACTATGTAGAGAGTTTGACAGGTTGAACTTATGCGATCAAGAATCTGCCAGTTGCTGTATTTAACACGGTTGTGCTGTTGAGTGAACGTGGATCGCTGGAGTAAGGCAACGAGAACTGGGTACGTTTGGAGTTCCATACCCGGATTTAAAAACTTTTAAAGTTCTACCGATATAGAGGCTAGGTTACGTTTCATTTTACTGAGTCTCTGTACACAACATATTTTATGAAATCTATGTTATTGTTAACTAAATACCTAACATTAGCTGGCCTAAATTTACTGGCTGGATCATAACAGTTATTTGACGTAAAAACTTATTTATATGTAATAACGATAACATTTTAATTCTAATAAATAACAAAAGCAAAAACTAAAAAATAAAATGAAACAGTTTTGATCTCGATTAGATATTTTTTTACAAATGGAACCTAATACTAAAAAGAACGGAACTATAAAATCATGAATAGGGCAAAATTACAAACGCAGACAGCAATAACATGAATTCGTGTTATTTTATAAAACAAACGAGGTTTAATGAATACGCGGCTCCGTTGTAATGATGTTTCACGAGCTGCTCTTAAAACGTAATGGTTACCTCACGATTAACAAAAAGGGCTACATTAATGGTAAAGGCAGGACAGTGAATACGATTAATGTTTAATGAAGTCTCTTACCATTGAACCTAATCACCCGTAATTACGTTTAGCCTGAAACTTAATTAAATTTTTTACTTTGTAACAAGAAAAAAAAATCTGAATTTAAAGCGGCTCCAAACTCTATTTATTGCACGATAATAAGCTTTTAGTTAAAGTAGTATTTTCCGGAACAAATTTGGATCGATTGAAGTCAAAGAGGTTTATTATTGTTTGACTAAATGTAGACAAATTATTGGATTGTTTTAGTATCGTAAATCATGATAACTTTTATTTCAATATGGAAGCTATTATAGTACACACACACACACACACACACACACGCGTGTATATATATATATATATATATATATATATATATTTATTTATTTATATATGTGTGTCTATGTGTGTGTGTGTGTGGGTGGGTGGGTGTTTGTGTTTGTGTGTGTGTGTGTGTTTGTGTGTGTGTGTTGCAACGTCCCCACCGCTTCGTTCGTTGGCACAATTACATATTTATTATATATTTATATATCTGCTGCTCACACCGTTTTGTGTACCGTGTTAAGATCACTAAATTTTGTCTTGTGTTCCCGCGTAGTGGACCACGCCCAAATGCAAGCCAATTCCCGCTGACTTCTACCTTAACGTTTGTATGACCTCCCCTAAGATGGTTGGCAGGTTTGTTGGGTCTGTATTTAGTCACACATATCAGTAAAATAGTCAGCTGGAAAGAAACAACATTTATATGAACACACAACCTTTTCAAAGAATCTTACCACTTCATGAGATCTGCAGACACAGCAAGTGGACGTGCAAAATATGATCATGTTTAAGATACGTTTTTCAATAGGCTCCTGTGTTCTTTAAACATGATCTGCCAGTAGACATCATCTCTGGGCTTCAATACAAAAAACCAACTAATTTTTAGAATAGGTCAATAAAATTGTTCTCAGGAGAGAACTCGTTTGAAGAAACATTAGGTTCTGAATTTTTTATATTTATTACCTTTATTAATTAAATTAATAAAATTTAATTAAAACTGTACGTTATTTTATAATCATTTTTTATCAGTTGGAAAAAACTAAAAGTTTTTATTCGTTGTTCAACACAGGATAAATTCAAATGCTGTAAGTTTTTATAATGGATATAATTACTGATTTTAAACTAAAATAATTATCTTTTCAAATAAAATAAATTTAACTCTTTCTTTATCTTCACAAATAATTAATTAAAAGTTCGTTATTTTTCACATATTTAAATCCTACATTTCATATATATCATTAATTACATTTTTAAAGAAAATTATTTCCAAATTTAACATATTAAAAAATTGTATCTTCTCATTTCAAGATTGAATTGGTAAATTCACATTTTGTTATAAATAATTTTCAAATTTATATGATTCAATAAATCTGGTCTTCTTGATTGGCTTATGCACAAAACCACTTTGTAAATTTAATATTTATTATTCATTATTTAAACATTTTTGTTATAGCCTACTAATTAATTTTACTACTTTTAAGATTTATTTAATTTTTCAACATAGAGGGAAGTCATTGTTTAAGTTTAAGTGGTAATTTGAATTTAATAAATTTAACTGACTAAATTTGACGTTAATTCGTATGTAATAGGGAAAATGACTTGCCAAGGGTTTCCCTGCCGGCCCTGGAGTCCTCTCGTCTGGATTCCCTGGTCCCTGGACATCGGAAGTTACCATCCCTGGTCAGTCGATGGAAGTCTTTCTCCATTCCCTCGAAGAGGCTGAGTCTGGAGCCCTTGTCCATGGATGGTCTTAGACGGCGGAAGAGTGTTGGTTTTGTTCCATCTGGCTGATGGTGGTGGTCCTAGGCGCGATCCGACATTACGGCCGTTAGCGTCTCGTATTAAAAATTTTTACAGACTGCCTTGCAGGTCCCTTAGTTCCTGTATTTATTGCGGCTATGTAACCCTTCACCCTTGCTCTAAGCTCGTCGCTATCTCCGTGCTTCTTTTCTTGTACGGGCGGGTTGGACATCGTATTCGACTTAACCTGCATAATTTCGTTATCATTTTAGAACACTGAAAAATGTCTATTATTTTAAAATGGCTGTAAATTTTTGTTATTTAGGTTTTTTAAATATAAGTGATAGTTCTACGTGACCTAGTTTTCAAGTTAGCATTTTTCGCCACTTAGAAAATTGTGTGTGTGTGTGTGTGTGTGTCTGTGTGTGTGTGTGTGTGTGTGTGTGTGTCTGTGTGTCTGTGTGTGTGTGTGTGTGTGTGTCTGTGTGTGTGTGTATGTGTGTGTGTGTGTGTGTGTGTGTGTGTGTGTGTGTGTTTGTGTGTGTGTGTCTGTGTGTGTGTGTGTGTGTGTGTGTGTGTGTGTGTGTGTGTGTGTGTGTGTGTGTGTGTGTGTGTGTGTGTGTGTGTGTGTGTCTGTCTGTGTGTGTCTGTCTGTGTATGTTTGTGTGTGAGTGTGTGTGTATGTGTATTTATAGGTCCTGCGTTTGTGTGTGTGTATTTAATAATAAATAAAAATATATTAACTTTAAATAATTAATAATTTGCAGTAAATATTAATTTTTTTCCTCAACATTTGGCTGAAAAACAAAAATAACTTATCAATAGAGACAGGTTGCAAAATGTTTCGAAGGCAGAAATATTAAGAGGAAACATATTTAACATCCCTTTTAAAATCAATTATTCCTCAGGCAGATACTTTGTTCCATTTTCATTTTATTATATAATAATGGTATATATATATATATATATATATATATATATATGTATATATTATTGTATTGGGACATAGATAATTATATTATAAACAATAATAGAAATCAGATATAGACACACCAAAGTGGAAACTAAGTAATTAATTCATGAATAAATATCTGCCAACACTAATTTATAGTCATAAAACCTAGGTAAACATAGTGTTCAACCATTTTCAATCATTTCATTGTCAAGAATAAAAACTTACTAGGCACATTTCCATTCTTAAATACATTCCTCAGTAGACATTTTCTAAGTAAAATTTTATGATTGACAATTTAGTTAGTTTATATTCTTGGAAACTACCTTGAAATCTATGAATGTCCGAATAAAAGGTGGCAAACGCCATACACTTAATAGGAAGGAGTCTTGAACGTTCAAATTGCAAGTAGTCAAGGATGAGCTTGGATTCTGGTTAATGACACAGACTGTATTCAAAACAAAGAAGAAAACTAACAAATTAATTTTTATACTTTATATTTCCGGCGCCATTTTATGAACATGTTGTTCAAACATAATCACCCTTTCACAGCTTTCCTTTAGCTACACATCATCATAAAAAACCTACATCGTCATGATATGTGGAGGACGAGAGTGTATAATTTTTGCTTTTAATGAATCCACTTGTTTAGTCATTACTAAACACAATCACTCCTAATTGCATTCCCCTCTGTAACTTTTTAAAAATATTTTCCCCCGCTTTTATGGAAGGAATACGATTGGACGAAATTGTAAACAATAATTAAAGGATAATTGCGTTATTTAAAAGCATAATTATCTATTGATGTAGTTATTTATGGAAAAAAGGTTTAGTTTAAAACGGCTGTTTTGTTGTTTTCTAAAGATAAAATAATAACACAATTTGAGTGATTTACAAAATAATTGTTATATTCAATGTAAAAACAAATATTTAGTTTTAAAACTACAACCGTCTTAGTGGACAGTTTCAGATAAAAAGCTCTCCAAATATTTGTTATATTCATTGTAAAAACAAACATTTAGTTTCAGATAAAAAGCTCTCCAGGATTAAATTCTAACATTTTATTTTCGTGTCCATGGTTTTTTAGATAGCATCATGGGTCTTCAAATCTGCGTCCGCCAGCTTCAAGGCATCCACACTGTAGAGGGCCTCTTGGAGTTCCGAGGCCAGTGGCATCATTCCAAGTCGCAAGATATGTGGAACAAGGGCTGGGCATTCGAGAATGTGGTCTGGCGTGAGATGGGCATCGGAACAGTTCTTGCAGGAGATATATGTTCTGGTCTTGTCTGGAAGAATCTTCATTCCTTTAAAATGGTTTGTCCTAAGTCTTGCAATTGTTGACGTAAGAATTCTGGGACCATCAAAATCGACAATAAGGGGTTTTCTGAAGGAATGGGGCAGAAGTCTGTACTTTGCAACTGCATTTGCATCTACAAGCGTTATAGTAGGGCAATGTTAGTCGGAGTTTGTGCCTTCTTTGGCCAACGAATCCGCACACTCGGTTACCTCAATATTCACATGTGCTGGTATCTATTGCAGCAAGCAGGATTTCCCATTGCAGTGCAAACTTTCCAGTAGGATGTTGATGGCAGAGGCGATGTTGGTTTCTCCATTTTTGATTCCTTCTAAGGCAGCTTTTGAGTCAGAAAAAATAACTAATCCTTCCGTGGACAGAAATTCCGGATTGGACAGATACAAGGTAAGTGCCTCCTTAATTGCAAGACGTTCACTGGTAAAGTTTGAAGCGAACCACCCTGTGTTGATTTTATGCATATATTTGTCTCCATTTGGAAGAAGGAAAAGAACACCAGCAGCTCCCTTATTGAAAGATCTGTCAGATGAGCCGTCCGTATAGGCAATTGCTACGTTCCCCTGAGAGAGGCTCTCGATCGTTTCAAGACCTACTTGTCTAAGAATCTGTGGGTCTTCCTTCTTCGAGGTTGGGTGTAGGAGATTCAAATTCATTTTCATTTCCTTTGGTGCCCTTCTGGGAAAAAGAGACTCCTGCAGAAAGTCCAAAGGGGAATGCTCCAACTTTATTTGTCTCCTAATAGCTCTATCAAGTTGGAGCGTCGGTGATCTTTTAAGCCTTTCCGTATCTTTCCATTCATTACACACTCTGGTGGAGATATAATATTCCTTGTGACAGCGTAGTTTGTTGGGGAACTTAAATGTGGCAAGATTGCGCCTACTTTCTAAGGGAGGAAGACCGCATTCCCTTTCACCTTTTCCGTTGTTGGTTGATGAGACTGCACCAATAATAATTTTTGATGCTCGATGTTGAATTGAATCCAATATCAGTTTCGAAGGTGTGGATGCCGGGGTCCAGATTGGGGCAGCATATTCAAGTACTGGTCTAATGGCAGAGCAATATAGGCTTTTAAGGGTATTGGGTCTTGATCCCCATGTAGTTCCACAGAGTTTTCTAAGTAAGTTCAATTTTCTGAGCGCTTTATTGGACGTTTGTTCAATGTGCTTTGAAAAACGAAGCTCAGGATCAAGGGTCACGCCCAGATAGGTAGGGAAAACACTCTTTTAATATTGGTGTCTTCGATTTTAATATTTTCATCAAAAGTGCCTCTTTGCCGTCTGTCTGTATTAAATAAACATTTAATAGTGTAATAATAACCTTGAGGCTAAGGTATGTGATAAGAGCAATACTAGCAAGGTTGACTTCCAAAGTAAAATTACGTTCATCTTACTCTAAATGAGAACTAATAATGCATTTTAATAAAACTCTTATTAGAGGTCTTACTAAAAAAGATTGATAAAGCATAGATTTTACAAAAGTAGTGTTCTTTAGAACAAAATAAACTGATGTAAATAAAAACTCAAGAATTATTTATTTAACAATTTTAAGGAATAAAGCTGAAACACGATAGTAGCTAAATATCACAATACACACACACACACACTCACACACACTCAATATCTATCTCTCTCTCTCTCTCTCTCTCTCTCTCTCTCTCTGACACACACACACACACACACACACACACACACACACACACACATATAGATAAATACACACACACACACACACACACACAAACACACACACTCAATATCTATCTCTCTCTCTCTCTCTCTCTCTCTCTCTCTGACACACACACACACACACACACACACACACACACACATATAGATAAATACACATGCACACACACACACACACACACACACACACACACACACACACACACACACACACACACACACACACACACACACACACGTACACTCACACACACACACACACACACACACACACACACACACACACACACACAACTCACATACACAAACACAGGCACATACAGTTCATATATATATATATATATATATATATATATATATATATATATATATATATATATATATATATATATATATTCAACTGATTTGATTTAGAGTACATTTAATCCTTCTAGTGTGTTTATCTTGAGTAATGAAATTGATCTTGTTTAGGCCTCCTTGAGTACGTCGATACCAAAAAAACTAATAATTTACAAACTTTCAAATGATACAATTTTGAAAATAACGTGTAAATATAATATTTATGTAGTCACAACAAGATCATTTGGCAGTGGAAAGATGTAGCACAAGGGTTAAATTAGCTCCCAATAAAACTGTTATAGAAAATGAAATTTCCAAGCGAAACTTTGTAGTGGTTTATTATGTGGCTTTGAATGCAGTTTTATTGTCCAAGTGTAAAACGATGAGAACGAAATCACGTCACAAGTGTTGGGTAACGGACCTATGGGCAATTTGCGCTTTACGACACTGCTGTGTGATATCCTATTGACCTCTCAGTTTGTTATTGTTGGAGCAATAACTTTTACGTAAAACTATAAATGATAGATGTTTGGGTAAAATATAGATTTGTGTATGCAACGTTGCCTTGGTTACTTGTCACATGATCCCGGCATGGACCTAGAGCTTGGATTCCTTCTACACAAGGCTTTATTACATTATAAAAGTAAACCATTTAGTATTTATTTAAATAAAAAATTAATTTGTCACATTGAAAAAAGTCAAATTTAACAAAAAAGGCTTCCAGCACAACAAACACAGATATACCGACTCTATGCCTTCTAGAATGAGAAACGATCTGCAATTTAAACGCATCAATCTTAGTGCGAAAATTTTTAATTCAAATTATGTTCAGCAAAGATCCTAAATTTCATTTATTTGAGATTGGAGCAACAATCCATATGGAGGAAGTGTGTTTATGTCGTTCCAATTGGTTTAGGCAGAGCGAAAAAGTTGCGGCAATGAACAATTAGAGGCCTTTCGGAGAATTGAATAATGTTTGGCGTCTTCTAATAGGGCGTATTTTTGTATTGACCAAAAAAATATAGCCTAGCAGGTGTAGCAGGTCTTTTACTAGAAAAACCTAACATTGAGAAAAGTAACAACATCGTATAAGTAGCCAGATTATTATTTTATTTAAATTTTACAAAATTAAATTATATTTTTATTTCCAATAAACTTAATAAAATAAACGAACATTCAAATGAAATTGAAGTTACCATAGCTTATCTATATGAATTAGAATTATACGATATTTCTGAACTTATGGGGCCACATTTGAAAAATGACTATTGAAACCTAGCCTAAAAATGAAGAGGCATAAAGTTGTTGTGTGGGATTATATGTTATAGGTGATAATAAGCCTTTATAACCTTATATTGAACTTTAATCTTGCCAAGTGTAGTGTGTGGATGACGGATCACATGATTTTATTCTGTGAAGAAAAATCTGCCGCTGCAGGTATAAAATATTAAACTTGGTAAGTTACTATAAGTGTAACGAGCTATATTATTGGATGTAATCCTGGAATGTCTATTATTTATCACTGACTAGTAAAGTTTGGAGTACGCGTCCTAATAAATCCAGCAAGCATTCGTTTTCCCCACAGAGTTGCGTGTAAATAATTCCAGTCTGCAACGGAACGACCAGTTCCGACGCTTCCCTCCTTTAATAACTTAACCTTATCATGTCTTAATGAGCGGGATTTAGAACCTCGACATCCTTTGGCGCAATCTTTTCAATTTCCGATTCCCCTTCATATCTGACACTCGTTTTCCACGCTTTTTAATCTTGTAGTTTGCATCTATTTAGATAAACATATTTTGAATATAATAAAATTCAATTGATATTCGTCTGTACGTAATCGGTGTTGGTAAATTACAGAATGTTTTCAGAAAAAAAACTTTTAATGTTTTTGTTAAAACTATCTAAGTATTGAACTGTGAAATACATAAAATATGTTACCACTTTTAAAAAGTAATTATAATATTGTTTTAGTTTGAATGCAGACAAAATAATATTACACTTCATTAGTTATAAAAATCAACAAACCCTCAAATAAGACTTCATTATTCTTTAAATTTAAAAAAATCAATTGCTGTCGTAATAGTTCGTTAATAAAAAATGTAAAAAAATAATTTGGTCCATTTAATAAGTTACTGAGCAAAATAATATATTTGATAATTTTCCTTCAACAAATATATAGAAGTTGTGAGATATATTTTATATTGAATAGAATTGTTTGCATTTTCTACTTTCCAACTATCGGCAACATAATATATGCTCATGTCTCACGCCATCTCTAGGTTCATGTATTTCCTTCAAAAATATGCGAATAGCAATGTAAATCAACAAATCTGGTTGTGGGATGGATAAGGTCATTTAGTTGTGACGGGAATGCTTCTAATTGCAAATGGAGTTGATTTAATTTAAACGAACGCCCAAGCTTTATTAAAAGCAATTTCAATCAATGGAATGGTCTAGTATCAACACAAAGTACAGTCAAATCACTGTGTCAATTAAATCATTTGGGTGTCTGTAAATAATTCAACAACCCATGTGGCAAGATTAACAATTTTAAAATTGTAAAATATAAATAAAATGTATGTTAATTCTCTTTTACTAAAACTAATGTGTATTTGTAACTAACGCGATAATACTGATTAGCTCAGATTCAATACATGTATGTGAAGAAAATTGTATGTGTTCTCACCACAACTCCAGCTTCAAAAATATTCAATCTATATTAAATCGATGTTGTAACACAAAATACAAGCATTCAAAGATAAAAAAGAATAAAATATAATAATACTTACTTGGCCTCAGTGAGGTAAAGAACGTCATACAACCATAAGACTATTAAATTTTCATTGAATAAAAATGGAGTATGGATGTTCAAAATTTACAAACGGCCTATATTTATTAGTTTTGAATAAGTAATGCACTTTCTTATTTCAAATTTTTTTAGACAGTTCTCCTATATAAATCCGATATTTATTTTAAAATAAATAAATTACAACAAAATTGTCTAAAGTAGTTAACAATCTGTTTCCTGCCTGTGGAACGCTTTAGTGTATTGCCCGTTGAGTCTGTTAGGAAACATTATGTTATTGTCAACGGATTTACTAAATGTTGGACCTTTTACGAATCTATCAAAAGAGGATGGTTAGGAATCTCTAATGTTACGAATATGTTGAAGATGGCATAGATAAGCCGCATTTTTTGGTAATTTCCTTGTAAACAGAAAACGTTTTTCTGCTTAAAGAACTGTTTTCCCAGTTTGAATACCACAATGTGGTTCTTTACGTTTCCTTGAAAGAGCGATTTTATCAAATTCGTCACACTTCTAAAAATTTTGTAATCTATGAAAAATACATATGTTGGGAAATAATTACGTCTACAGGCATTCTAAGTTATCACAACAATTACTATCGTGTATTCATTTATGGTGTATACCATGTATTCATCGAAATACATGAAATAGCTCACAAGAACGGGGTACAGACGAAGAGGAGTACAATGTAGGTGTAGCTGGTCATGTATTGTGCGGACCACGTAACCGTGTACTTGGACTTGAGAGATCGCAGTAGCCGAGACGGAGGGGGGGTTGTAGGGTGACAGTATAAATAATTTCCTACAAAAATGAAAAGGACGTTCAAAACACTAACTCGCTTATTGGATGAATTAGCTTCGGTATCAAATAATAAATATTGTTGAAAAATATGTAGACATATTGGATTTAGAAGCTGTTGATGTATCGAACATTCTGTATATGTAACATGTCTTTGGAAGTGGTAGTACACGCAAGATAAAGTGAACGGTTTGGTGGTCCGCACTAAACTGTCAACGATTCATAGTTTAAATGCGTTTGATCTTGAACGCTATTAAGAAAGTAACAAAGTCAGTACAATAATTACGGGATTAGATCAGAATAATTTTTACAACAGATAAATTCCCACTGACTTGCTGTCAAATGTTTTTTGATTCTTCTCTTTGTATATATTAGAATTATATTATTGTTTTATAAATGTATATAACTAATACTAATTATTTAAAATAAATAACTGTTATTTCGTTTATGAGAAATAATATAACTAAAATACGCTTTAAAATATGACTATAATTTTATAGAGATAAATTATCATTGTATAGTAGCGAGAATTATCAGAGAAATAATCTGTTTCAAGAACGTTCCTTAAATTTAGGCACTGACAAAGATAGTAATGAGTTCCATAATCCCTTTAATGGCAGATACAAATTCCAATTACAAAGAAACGTCTTTGTGCTAAAGTTTTGAGTCAGATTCTAGGTGTGACAAAGGCAGTTCGCTTCACTGGGTATGAACTTACAAAGACTTCTAACTCGCTGGAGTTTTCAAAGTTTACTTCAATGGAGAGGCCGTAAATACTTCGGTTGTTCATCTCTGACAGAGTTATTTACATTTCGAATTCAATACACTGATTGCGAAATGTTTTACTTTCGTCTTTTAAGAGCATGTTTCGAACAAATATCGTTAATTTAAGCGTAGCGTACTCTAAGAGTTTACAATATAATTGAAAAAAATAGATATTTAAAAAAATCATAAAAAGTGTTAAACCTTGTGTAACGTTATTATTTTTGATTAATTTTTAAGGAATTATTGCTGATATTAAATATTGTAGAGGTTTAGTTACACAATTAAATAGTTGACCTGTAATTGAGAATAAGAATTATGGGTTAATTAAATAATTTAAACCACAAATGTTAATTTAAACAAATCAAACTTTACTTCATCAAAAATAAATAAATATATATATATATATATATATATATATATATATATATATATATATATATATTAGAAACAAAAACACATTAGAAATGTTACGCTACTTACAGATTTTACAACGTTTTACAGATTTAAAAAATATGGCAGAGCCCTGACATCCATTCGAGATGGCTTTGCGTATTCAACGTACATTTAAATTTGTCGTTTCGACTTAAAAATTGTGCTACAACACACACAAGAATTTACATTTTCCCTATTATTAAAAAGACAACTAGCATTTTCATGCCATTGAACGGTTAAAGTTTTAAAATATAAAGTTTTCCTCTTTGATCACCAAATGTCTTAATATTATGACTTAGCTGTGTTGTAACAAAACTGGCAGCAAAACGTGGTTCCTGTACTTAAATCTCACTATTCTGCATTTTATTTTGGCTGGCTCGTAATTTGGAATCTGGCCCCGGCGTTGTTTCATAAAGTAGCATTTATTCTATCCAAAAAATAAGAAATTATAGTAAACTGTTACATGTTTAAAAACCTAAAACATAAGGCGTTCCTTGCTCTTCGCCCTCAATAAGGTCCTTCTTGCTTTACATGTCAGAAACGAATGAGGTGAGCCAGTATCTTTACTTCTGCGCACCCGTGTTGCGCATAGCAGTTCCGGTTTTTAAACATAGATGTCAGGCTCACCCATGGGTTTTAATTTATGATTTAAAATTTTTTTAAATTTTATGTTATATTTTGAAATTAATTTCACGTTTGTTTTCAGAATCTGTTTTAATGTGTAACATCACCTAAAATGATGTTACACTTGAATCATTTTTAAAAAATCGTTTATCTGAATATGTCTATAGAGAATTAGTCGACATGAAGGTGGAATGGTTTTTACGATAATGAAAATATGAGAATATAAACTTAATGGAGGATGTCAGCGAAGTGATATTAAAAGGATACCTCAGAAGGACCAATCAGATCAGTAAATGTTTTCAAGTGACCAAAAGTGACAGGGCTCTCCCTTCTCTCTCGTCCTCATCGGAGGAAGCTGAAGCTCACAGTCGTCCCTTTAACCCGTTGACTCGTACTACTTTGGGAGATGCTTTGACAGCGACCCTAGGATCTAGTGATTGAACTAGGGTTAAAACGATTTGGTTATTATCATTGCGCTCACACTGTTTGGTTGTTTCTTCTTATGGTGCTATGAATATTTTCAAAAGCAGTTTCGCACAATATTTATTAATATTCGATTCAGCTAATTATCTAAACCGCAGTATCAATACCTATTATCGCTAGCATTTAACTATTTTAAAACATAATCATATCTGTAATAACCTCTACTTTTTACTAGAGTTATGGCACACTTCTTGCTATATAACTCCTACAACCAATATCATTTAGTTTTATATCCATATCTTAGCCGATATATATTCGAATTATTATCTTAGCTTCTGTCTGTTTTATCTAAGGTAGAAGGTTACATCCTTAATGTCGTAGTAGCTGATCGATTTATAAATGCAATATATATATATATATATATATATATATATAACTTACATTCTCTAATTGTCCTTCAGGATATTTGCATTTAGGAAATCAATTAATAACGCGGCTAATAGCTTTTTTACTGATTTATTTTAATCCTAACTTCAAACGTTAGCATTTATAGGTAGTTACATAAGATTAGTTTCAACTAACTCTACTTTGCCGATGGGCATCAAGACTTTTAAAATTATTAAATTAACTACTCTATTGAAACTGTCCTTAATTGTCATAGGGCGTGTATAGGCTACTGCACCTGGTTTGATAAATTTTATATTTGAATAAATTATTGTTGTTTACAGAATTAATAAACGTGTATGAATTTTGAATGTTTTTACTTTAAAGAGTTAGCTTTATGTTTAAGATACATTTATACCTATAGATGTTGACTCATATGGCTTGCGTAGTTCCTTGTTTCACTTCACTTAATAATATTTCCCTTTCAATTTCACTTTCTTTAATTTTTCGAAATGCTTCTATGCCGTAACTTACTTTATTAAATCCCTCACTTATTGAATCCTACTTACTATTTACTTATCTCCCTTATTTAATCTTTCGTACTACTTCTCTATTTCCCTCACCTAATATACCTCATTACGTAATTATCTCATTAAGTTAATCTCACGTATTGCCTTTTAATCTCCTCTTTATACTCACTCTCTATAAAATAATATCCCGTATTAATGTTTATTAACATTTTATTGCTATGTTACTTTATTTGAATTTAATATTTCTTTCTAAAAATTTCACATATTTTCCCCTTGAGTTCTGTTTTTGACTTCCTCGAGTCCTAGAACTTGAATCCCCAGGGTCCTGAAAAATGACTTCCTTCCGTGTTTCCTTCTGGATCGTTTCCATACGGGTTGCATCCCATCATCTAGAGATTCCTCAACATGTCCAAGTAAAGCGCCTCTCCAGTGGTCGTATCACGTTTTGATTTACCTACAATGAAGCTTTTCGATATGTATTAATATTTATGGAGTGTAGGTGCGTGCAGTAACCTTTTTGGCCGTAAAATTAGCAATAGGCCCACACCCTTAATTACAATAACCTTTGCTAGGTAGCGACAGTGTGAGATGATGTCACAAGTTACAATTGTTAACAAACCGTTTTCATAACTTGAACTAAGAATTTCGTCATATTATATATATATATATATATATATATATATATAAATATATATATATATATATATATATAAATAAATATATATATATATATATATCTGTGTATGTGTGTAGCTTGTTACTCATTTTTCCGGTTGCTTCCGATATTTATTAAAAGCTTTTATAATAATATTCCGGATAATGATTCCACAAATACGCAAAATGTGTAAGTGTTTGTGTATGTGTGTGAGTGATTGTGTGAATGAGCGTGTGTGTGTGTGTGTGTTTGTGTGTGAGTGTGTGTCTGTGTTTGTGTGTGGGTGTGTGAGTGTGTGTATGTGTAAGTGTGTGTGTGTGTGTGTGTGTGTGTGTGTGTGTGTGTGTGTGTGTGTGTGTGTGTGTGTGTGTGTGTGTGTGTGTGTGTGTGTGTGAGTGTGTACGAGTGTGTATGAGTATGTGTTTGTGTTGTGTTTGTGTGTGAGTGTGTGTGTGTGTGTGTGTGTGAGTGTGTTTGTGTGTGAGTGTGTGTGTGTGTGTGTGTGTGTGTGTGTGTGTGTGTGTGTGTGTGTGTGTGTGTGTGTGTGTGTGTGTGTGTGTGTGTGTCTGTGTGTGTGGAGAAAGAGAGAGAAAGTGAGAGAGAGGGAGAGAGACCTACATGTTATTCCGGTATTCTAGGGATGAGCTATCTTAGATATAGCATATGGATATAATGTGAATAAGGTAAAATAAAATTATTTAAGACTATTTAAGGGTAAATGAGTTCAACTACTGGCAAATATCCTTAAGAGATCAGTGAGAATCACTGGACTGTAGGCGAGTCTGTACGCTCTGTTTTCGAGATAGACTTGCTTTCCATCGCCGCATAGAATCAAAGACAGCTCTTACGCCATCTATCGAGGCAGAATTTTTCTTCAGTATCAATACAAAGACAAAAAGTCAATTTTCGTGAAACTGTTAAAATTGTATATGAAATATATTGAAACTATCGTTACCAAATAAACAATCTAATTACATTCAAGCAATAAAAGCACCAAATTAAACGTTTACTCATTCGAGTATACATTATAAGTACGTTACTATAATGTAATGAACATTTTAAACAATGTACTGCATAAATGAAATATTATGTTCGTAAATATATAATAAGCGACTGGAAAGCATGCTCTATGTTCTCCTGAATTATTTCACACAATCACCCCTCAATCAAGGGTTGAACACTGCTTTAATTAAAACAGTAATTATATTGGAACAATAGGAGAGCCCATTGTGAAACTCCGTTTGAAGAATAGTTTTGTTAATTATTTCTTTTCAAAAGAGTTTTGTTTTGTCTCTAAGAAGCTTAAGAGATATAATGAAATTCTTTGTTAGCTCAATTTAATTAATTGTTACCATGGGGGCGAATAGTCTCACGTTCAATTTTCCCTCCGACAGATGTCACTGGAATCGCGTGCTGTATCAGATAATTAATTAGGTGATTCAGTAAAGAATTGTATTAAGACATAAAAAGATTGCGAAAAAACATTCCTTATTAAATCATTATCTTATTAGAATTTAATAGACTATAATAAGGTTTATTTTTTAAAATTTTATGTTATATTTTTATAGTAAAAAAATAGGAAAAAGATGTTAATATTTATATAAATATTTCTTCAAATAAATCCACCATTCCTACAACCAGACATAGTCCAAACAAAGTAAGATAGATTGCTATTATTCAAAATCACTACAACAGAGAATTGAATAATTCTACGTGAAATAAAAGAATATCTTTCTCTGTTATTTAAAATAAACCTATTTAGAATTATCACTATTTTAATATTGGAAATATCTAATTTACAAAGAAATGACTATATTTTATGTTTTGTTCTTCAGAACTAGCGTATGATTCGCTAGTGAAGTACAGCACGGATTTAGCATTTCCTGTCTCCAACATCTTTCAGCTTCTTACTTTCTCAGCTTTTTAATAATCTCTCCCCAACACAAAGTGGTTTCTGGTGTAAGTTCAGACGGTTCGCCTGACTTACAATTGCCTACACATTACTATGTTTTGCCGTTTAGGTCTGCAGTGTATGAGGGTGTAGACTACTAATGCTGTTTAGAGTTTATCAATCGGTTTATTGTACGAATACTAAGTTCCTGTTACATAATATTTTTACCAATTATGTTTACAATACCCAAATATATAAATAAATGAATGAGAAATTCAGGTACATATATATATATATATATATATATATATATATATATATATATATATATATATATATATATATTTATATATATATATATATATATATATATATTTATATTTATATAATTATATATATATATATATATATATATATATATATATATAAAGAACATAAGTCAAAATACAAATACAAGAATTATAATTGAATTTACAATTCAAAGCTTTTCGTTGGCTAACAGTAACAACATCATCAGGAATATTGTATATATACATATATATATATATATATATATATATATATATATATATATATATACATATATACAAACATATATATATATATATATACATATATACAAACATATATATATATATATATATATATATATATATATATATATATATATATATATATATATATAGGAATTTTTGAACTACATAGGAGACTGACAGACTTACCTACTGGCAATAGTCCAAAAACTGAAATCTCTTGGAAACAAACAAAGACACATATAAACCTATCACACTATGAAATATCACACTATATATATACATACATATATATATATATATATATATATATATATATATATATATATATATAAATATAAATATATATATATATATATATATATATATATATATATATATAAATTTCTATTTGAAAACAAATTGAATCTACAGTACTACAAGTTGTAACATATTACGGTTTCTGAAAATTAATTGTATCAATCATTACCTATGTTGTAAAAACTATTATTTTGACATTCAGTAATTTGATACATAAATTTGGATGTTTCTTGGAATTGCCATATCCTTCCCTATCCATAAGAGCATTTTCCAAAGTTCTGTGTTGTTTCATGTTATTGTAAATTATAATCTCAGAAAAATGTTTATCCTAAGTAGTAATAAATTCAACGAGAGTCTACACAAAAAATCCCCCATTTTTAAGACATGTTACCAATTTAATCCCGATTTATCTCCCAATGTAAGTATTAAAGGTAGCATATAGCTGTATTTAGGATGTGTAATCATTGGATATTTATATCTTCCATAAAGCTGTATTTATGAACTTTTATGACCGGAAACCTAGCAAATAAAAAGTAACTTCCACGTTGCCGCCCACAATGTGGCTTTAATAGGAAATAAAAACGTGTGAAATTACGTGTAAAGTTAATGAAGATATACAAATTGATTTTATTAGGCAATATTTTATCAACGTTGATAAAGGACTGATAATCTTTGATGTCTGTGTGGAATTTGATAATATTTGGTTCTATGCGAATCAATAAATAATTTTGGGAAGAACAGGGTTTATCTCAGTTTACCCTCACACCTCCGGTCACATCCCAAGGGTTTTTATTAAAAAAAGATGGTTTGTTTATCCAACAGGAATCCATGCATTGAAATGGTATCCAGTGAAACATATTGTCTTAGTAGAAGAAGAATTTAAAATACGTAGAATTGTATTGCTAGCATTACAGTAAGGCCGCTGGTGCGTGCTTAAATAGTTTTTCTTTAGAGAAAAATTTGATTTTAATGTTTAGTGTGTAAAATCTTTAAAAACCATTATAGCATGCGCTAATAATCCACTTTCCAGCTAAACACAATGAAAAACAGTAAATATTGTACACGAGAAAATACGCCAACCTTTAAAATGTATTCCAATGGCTTTAAACACCAAAATCCATCGTTTCTTCTACTTAAAAATATGAATTTTAATATCACTTAAAAATCAAAAGTAGATCTGGAGACAGACCTGGAAATAAAATTAGCGCGACAACTCTCATTCCGAAATTAATAAAAATCAATTCAATAATAAAAATTGTGAAATACAATTTTTTTAGACATTTGTATTTCACATATTTACAAATGTTTTAGGTTTCAATTGGATATCCTAAGACATGGATTACAGAGTTTTAAAGCAAAATTTACAGGGACAACCTCAAACGTTATTATGATTTGTATTTTTTTGAATATTTGTCAATAAAAAAATCTTAAACACTTTATTCTATTTAAAAAATACAATTTTTTAAGACGTTCAAGTTTGCCAAAATAATCCGTGTTTCACATAGACCTACATTTGAAAAATATCCTTGGCCGAATAGTAGCTATTTTGTTGGCCACAAATTATTATTATTTTTGACTTTTTAGAGGTTATGTTTATATCGTATTCAAACGCAGGTTTCTACATATATAAAATATCTAATTTTTTTAATAAACTACTTGATAACGTATGACTTCAAACAGCATCTAATCTTTTCCTCGTAAAATAAATTTTATATTATCAGTCCCCTAAAATGTATTGCCAAGTTATATTATTTCGTAGTATCTTAAGGATAAGTAGGCCTATAGATATTTAACTCCCCTGATAATGATTGAACAAATATGTATTAAAATTATTCTTATTTAGTAACATCAGTAAATGTAAAACTGTAAAGTTCAAATTTAAAGGTTATTCTAAAACTATATTAATATAGTATTAGGCCTACTTAAGGGAAATGGAAATAAGGTTATATATTAAATAATTTTTATTGCTTTTTGTATAGAAAATTTTAAAATTTTGTAATTATCGATGGGATATTTGGCTTTTAAAGTCTTTTGAAACATACGTTATGTACTTATTCAGTTCTTACTAATATATATACATATATATATATATATATATATATATATATATATATATATATATATATATATATATATCGTCGTTTTATTTTTACAGCTCAAATTATGCTGTTACACGTCACTATTTATTAGGAATATACTGTGGTTGAATTTAATAATAAATACACAAAAATCTCTTAACCACAAACTTTCTTTAATTTACCCTAATGTTCATTTCAGTTACAAAGTAACCATCCTCAGAGGGATAACATACAAAGACTCTGTATGAAAGTCTTTGTATGTTATCCCTCTGAGGATGGTTACTTTGTAACTGAAATGTACATTAGGGTAAATTAAAGAAAGTTTGTGGTTAAGAGGTTTTTGTGTATTTATTACTGTTACACGTCTTTTGACCATCCAACAACTGGTATCTTTTTTCTACAATTGTTAACATATTTTTAAAGTTAACTGGCTTTATTTCGATATTTTATTTAACTACTATTGTATTTGTTTTAACAATGTAGGCGAAATGTAAAATTCGTAATAGATAAAATATAGTATAAATTGTCTTTAAGTCTATTTAGTTTCTTTTGCTTTATAATCGTCAAGGTGTTATTATACATTTTGAGTTTCTTCAATGTTGACAAATTAAGATTGTTTATTGTTTTAATATTTATTGCGGTTTATTATAAAATTACTTATTGTTTATTGTAATTGCTGCTTGGATTTTCTGGTTTTAATATTTAAATTGTTTAGAAACTTTTATTCATTTCACGTGTATTTGCGTTATATTAAATAACTAATATTAATTGCTTGTATTGCAAATGATACAACATAATTTTTTTAGTACACTAATTTCCCTGTGAAGATTTTTCTAGCAATGCCACCTCCGTGTTTAGGATTCTCTCCATCCATTACAGTCTCTAGGCACTAGGCTGATATCTCTGATAGATGGCTCTAATGCAGGACATCCGAAACGCGTTCACCGTAGAGATGCTAGAACAACCATAAAGCTATCGTAACGAACACATTAGTACATATATTAACCACTACACACATGATTGTGATGTTTTATACAAGTTATAACGCGCTGAACAAAACATTTGATTAAATCATTCTTTTCACATCACGTTAATTCTCAAACTTGTATATATTTCCGTCAGGCTACGTTATGAGTCATATGATTTCATAAACACTCACACGCAATTTATAGAACTACTTGTGAGTATTGTACGCGTTGTGGAGTAACGTGTTTGAACAATAATTTTAAAACAGATATTTTTCCTCTAAACGGTCCAAGCATATAAAGTCTGGTACGCTAGTAAATATTATAATTTACAATTTTACTTTAACAATATTATTTAAATCTGAAGCCTTCACACCGAATATTTTATTCCAACAAAGAATTTTAATCGGTTGTTATATGAACAGCTTATATTTGGTCTTATGATATTATTTAAATATTCGATCACGTTTAGATAAGGGATTATGCAAATTAAATCCCGAAATGTAAAACACAACTACAAGCCAGCTGTTTCAAGAAAGTTTGAACCATTGTTTGATTCTGACTTAGTTCAGATAACTCTCTCCTTTCCACTGTTTGTCGGTGTTTAATAACCTAAATTCACCTCACTGTAATTGGGATATCGGAAGGTGGGCATGGTTTCATTAAATCCCCCTTTTCAGTTTCAAAGCCTTTGTTATAACATCGTCGCCTACATCCAACCGTTCTTCAGTTCATTGTTTTATACATGTCTAACAAACTTGTATCGTTACTATTAAACTTTTTTTTAAACTTATTGTAAAATACTGACCATACAATTACATTCGAAAAGTTAATAACATTTAAAACACAAATTTTAATAAGTAAACTAAAAAGCATAGACAGAAAGATTAGAAATATAATCATTTTAGTACAAAAACCTATTTATTGTAGTTATAGTGTGATACTTTTTCTATTCAAAGAACCATGGCTTATAAACTCTTTTTTATTTTAGTTATAGAGCAATAAATATTTAATATAAACCACTTGAATATATATTGACATCACACTTGCCTATAGTAGCACATTTTTTATTTATTGAGGCAACAATTTTAAGGACCAAGGTTATTGAGGCAGTCGTTTCATTACCAAGTCAGACCTTAAATGATCTGTTTGTTGTTGCAGGTTATTGTCCCACTTGGTAAATAGAAAAGTACATAATATTTAAAATACAATTTCCTTATTAATCACTTAAACAGTAGTTTATGACTGTCCGAACTTCAAAGTCATAAACTATTGTTTAAATGATTAATAAGATTCACCGAACGTAATGGACTATAAAATTCAAGAACAATTTTCTTATTATTTCATAACCAATAGCAAAACTGATACCTGTAAACATAGACAGAAGGAATAGCACCATATTTATAAAATCCCATCCATTAGTTCCCACTATCTAGATATAAAACTTTTAAATGTTTTCAGTCGTTTATAAATACATTTTTATTCATCAAATCACATGCAAACACATTTTTTTAACCTGTAGATGATGACAATTGAAGTTACCATAGTTTTTTCAAATATTTATTCAACAATTAAATTATGAAAATATGTGAATCTAGGCCGGATTCGAACTGAGTATCTTCATGTTGAAACTCTAGCGCTTTTGCCAATGAGCCAACTTCCCTTAACTAAAAGTGCATTTCTCAAAGAAATATTGGAACTTTTATTTTGCTTTCAATTGCATAACCTTAAATTGTTCTCATGGTTACCACACAATATCATAAATAATTCTCAAGAATTAAAAATTATTGAAAAGAATAAAATAAACCAACTGGCTTAACGGTATCGAACCTTGCTCATCAAAGCTTTACAAGTCTTGCTTATCAACTCTGGTTAATGATTGGCAGTTTTATATTATTGTTGAATTCAGTTGAGGCCAGAGATGTGGTAAGAATATATTGGGTGATTTGTGTTTTGGGTGTTATGATGCCAACAAGAGTAAGTGGATTATAATGGAATTTGATGTCGAATTTGTGTGTTAGGAACAGACGGAGATGTTTGTACATTTCGCGCTGTACGGTTGTGTACCTTTTTTTGGTTATTTTTTGTATGTGAAATTTAATTTTTGTATGCTATGTTTGTGTAGTGTTGTGGTTATGACGTAAAAGCAAAGATGATTGAGCGTTTTTGTATGTGAGCGGCTTTATGTGGTTTTGCTGGAGCGTGTACAGTAGCCTTCCTGTTTGACTTTGCTAAAACCTGAAATATTAACATTTACACTTTAACCATCAAAATCTTTTCGTAAATGAATTAATACTCTATTGTATCCCACTCCTATGCTAACCCTACTTTAAGCTAGCCTGAAGCAACAAAAAAGTCAGTTAAGTATGATTTGACAGTATGAAACATCTTTCTAAACGGCCGTCCTCAATAATCAAAAGCGTAAGTGGTAGAAAACAAAACTATTATATTATTATATGGTTAGTGTAACTCCAGTAGCTCAAGTTGAAAAATGAATAGCATAAGAATACCTACTTTATGTGATTAATGTTAATAACAGATCACAGATCAATTCATGCAACAAAAATTCTCTCTCGATTCAATTATAGTTATTATTTTATTATTTACGCATAATTTAGAGTTTTTACATTCGTAAACAATATTTTAACACTACTAAAAGAAAGTAATCCATTGTTCCTAATAAATAATAACATTTAATAGCCGAATTCACTACTAGAACAGTAATGTTTATGATATAAGGTTATATAAGACCCAAATGTATTTAAAAACACTCAAAGATATTTTACATACACAGACAAGAGGTGACATTTTGTCTCATTAAACAGGTGTTCTATTGTGTTCGGTTGTTTTCATAAGCTTTTACTTATATAAATGGTAACTTAAATGGTTTGAAATAAACATTTTAACACATGACAAAGCAAAGTTAATTGCGCTTATTTCGTTGCAGTTTTAAACACGTGCAACGCAAATAAACATGCCATTCAATTTACATAAGGGAATATGTCTGAATGTAGCTACATTTTACTGTCCCGTCTAAAACTGGTTGTAAAATAGAACGCACATTAGAGGTCCACATTTTACGAGACAACGGTTAAAGCCATAAAAATAGTAAATAAAATTATTACCCCCTGTTAACGACCGCAGAGACACAAAACTATTAGTCCCTCTTAGTAATGGTTAAATAGAAATTTTACTTGTATGTTGGTACTACAGATTTCGAAAGGTTGGTTTTCATTTAATGATCGAAGTCTCTTTATAAGCATTAAATATACTGGAAGGGTGAAGGCAACGCTACCGCGTAGGTAAGAGAAGGTAACTACCTTACGATGCAACACGATCAACTGCAATTTAATACCTTCTGAAGACATATTTTTACATAACAATATAAAAAGCGAACACTATAGAGTTTCTTAAATCTTTCAGTGTTTGTATTCATAAAAAATGCAATAGGAATAATTCCCAAGTAGACTATACTTATTATCAGTTACAATAAAGCAATAGTGATAAAAGTCGTTTACCTTGTAAAACAGCTCCACACGAGTGGTTCTGCTTACATAATATGTTTGGCTCATTTTAAAGTGATATTCTTTATCATTGCGTCATCACTGATATTATTACAATTTAATTAGGTTAAAACTTAAAAATTTTAATTTTTTAAAATTAAATAATGTAAAAATACGACAATAACTTATAAC
>JBAIZL010000005.1:67017654-67032654 GCA_036971475.1 Prosapia bicincta | reverse complement strand
TCTCTTAAGAACCCCCCAACAATGTACACTTTTTATTGTAATATTCAATAAAGAAATATGATATTGACTTCTTCGTCTGTGAAATCCTTTATGTGAAAACGTTATTTCACAAATTCCTAACATGTGTTTTATGTCTCTAGTATTAATCTTAATACTCTTTAAAATAACCAATATAATTTATTAACTTTGCCTTTACTCTAAAACTAACTAGATCAACACCAAAATGTTAATTAAAGATAAATTGTTTTTTCCAATACTAATTTATAGACAAATTAACTTCATAAACATTTTATTACAGTACTCGAATTTCCATACGCTATGGTATCTCCTTAAGGTGTCTATTACTAAGTGCATAAACATTAAAAATGTATATACAACCTTTCACATATATATCGACCAGCCGCTTCTAGTAATTTTTATCAACTTTACTTCTAGATTGTTTACGAGACAAGTCTAATTACGTTTGAAAGAACGTCCAAGCTTCCCGTATGGAACAAATCCCCGGTAGGTCCTTAACCGTTATGATACCCACTTCACTTGGATACCTAAAGCCTTTCTATAAAGTAAGATAAAAACACAAACAGATTTAGAAGAAATACCATTAGACTTAAAGAAACAGACGCGGTCTGTACTAAACACACTATTTACGATAAACAAAACAAGTTCTCTACAGTTGCAACAAGGGAAACCCATGATTCGTTAATCTGTGAAACTTTACACGTCGAAGTATTTCTGAATAAAGGCAATATCGTTACACAGGTTTACTTATACGCTTTCCCTTATTGGGCATAAGGCAACGTTAAGGAGTGTGTTTTGTATGATTAGAGGACGATTCTGATTGGTAGTCCAGATGGTAGTACTGACATACTTCTCCACCTCCAATTCCATACTTAATATTATTTAATAAAAATCCAGATATTTTACTTCACATATCCGGTGATACTGACAAGTTATAGGATTTTAAATTTGAAACAAGATCGTGAAAATGGAAATATTTCAGAGAGTAGAAGAGTTATCTAAGGGCGCACAGCGTTTCACTTGTACTCAATGACGTCCTTCTACGGTGCGAAATTGTTAAAGAATATACTATAAACTTCGAAGGAGAGCATTCTATGTGTTAGTAAAATCTTAAACAAGACAGTGATAAAGTTATATGGAGGACGCAAATAATATCAGTTTCAAGGTCAACAGTATAGAAATTTCATTTAACATCATAAACGGTTCTTATAAGAACGAATCAAGATATAATATCTAAATTATTTTTTCCCATCGGTCCTTCCGTGATATAAGATAGCCTAATCAAAGCAATATCTCGTTTTCCTCACCTTAGAGTCAGTTTAATTTCAGAAATAGTTGTAAAAGTATTCCATTAAGAAAGAGATTGTATATTTCAGGTTGAAATCATGTATTAAGTGTCAGATTGCATATAAGGTAGTTTATCTATGGGTTGAAACTTTTATAACCGTACACTCTGATACAAATGTCCGGTTTTGACAAAAACCTCTAGCGGGTTTCTTGAAGCGGTTCTCTAGCGGTACCACATAAGGTTTCTTGAAGAAATAGGTATATTTAATGTGGGTCACGGACCTGTGCACGATGGTTTGCTTTAGGAAATAAAACATCGCCGTTTACGTCATCAGGAAACAACTACGAAATCCGTTAGCTACTCAGTCACAAGATGTGTCTTAAATATCGAGTGGAAACTACCTATATATCGAAGGAAGAGTAACTAAAAAAGACAAAAGCTTACGAACAAAAGTTCTTTTCATCAATTTTCCGATGGTTTTATTATTCGAAGTTATGAAAACAGAGATGTTACTAAGTAGATACTACAAAACTCACGGGGAGTGTGCTGCACGCTAAGTAACATAGTCTCGATATTGAAGGAAGGAATAACTATTATTATCAGACAGGCTGTTCTTGTACGAAACCAGCGGTGGTGGAGCTTGTACGCTGTGGAAGTGAATAGATAGAATGTAAAAATTACAGTTAAACTGAAGCTTGGTAGCTCACTCTTGGACAGTCTGTGTATCATTGTTTGCATTCAAATATATTTATTTCTTTGATTATATAATTATTTACTGTATTTATAGTTTGCATTATTTGTTATTGTTTGTTTTTCAATTCATGAAATTTGTGATGTTTATGTATCTACTACTAAGCTACAGAAGGGGTTACCATCGTGTGAGCCCTATCTACAAGTCGAGTGTTATACTACAATCCGGAAAAAAGTACCGGAAAATACTCTAATATTAATTGTCGAAAACTCAATTTTATTTTAACCAAAGACGTATAAAATGTAAAAGCATTTTGGAGAACTCTTTAAAACCAACGATTTATTCTACGCTTTCATAATATAGAGTAAAGTTTTCTCTTGAAAATATTTTTCTAGTGAAATAAATTACTATAGTAATAATATGTTATAAGGAAACTCAACCAGAGAGATGTTTTTAATGAATGAAGTGAAGGGTGAATTATTGATCTGTTCTAAAATATTTTGTTTTAATGTTTAGTCAAATCATTTCGATTATTAATATATTTTTAAATAATATTAGTAGACACAAAAGCTTTAGTAATAATGTAATTATATAGCCTAATAATCTGCCTTTAGGAATTTGAATTTAAGGACGATGAGAAAATCAAATACGAAAAGGCATTGTTAGAGATAATTTGATGTAATTAAATCCATTTTGCATGGAATAATTACCCATAATTTTGTTACTTAATTGTTGCAGTAAAATTAATCTTACGTAGGCTTGTAGGAATGTAAATTATTAAAATAATTATACAATTCCGCTAATAATTCTTGTAAAACGTTTTAACTTTTCGAAATTTCTGATGTTTATCATTAGCCAAGTTTCTTGGTTTATATTACGGAGAAGAAAAGTCCTAGAGTAAAATTCCTAAATTTGAACTTGACAGTATTGTCTCATACTATTACACACACACACACACACACACACACACACACACACACACACACACACACACACACACACACACACACACACACACACACACACACACACACACACACACACACACACACACAAACACACACACACACGCACACACACATACACACACACACACACACACAAACAAACGAACAAACACACACACACACAAACACACATACATACATACACATACACACATACACACACACACACACGCACGCATACACACACACACACACACACACACACACACATACACACACACAAATAAACCCACACACACACACACACACACACACACACACACACACACACACACACACACACAAATACACACACATACACACAAACATACTTTCATTAATCTACTTTTCCCTTAATTATTTTTTCTTAGTATTATCATTTCTTTGTCATTTTGTTCTAAAAACGTTCTAAAGAATTCACCTTAAGCATGTATAAATGAAATTGTATAAAATTTTGGAAAATGCTATATTTACCCATATTCTGGTATTACGGGAACATTTACCTTTAGGTTTAATTGGTTTTTTTTAGCTTCCATAAACTCCGTTGAATTTCTTTTAGTAAAGAGGGAAGGATTTTATAGCTTTAGGAATTTTCGTGGCTCAGATAGAGAAGAGAATTATTGTCGATATGAATTTTACGTTAGTGTCCGTAAACATCACTCGTTTCTCAGTAATGACACAAAATGGATTTGACATATGTTAACCTCCCGATCATTTTAGTAGGCCTATACTTGCAAAGTGGTGTAAAATACAGTAATGAGATATTTGTATTATGTTACACCTAAATCTCGGAAATATGTGCAAACATATCTAAATTATTTGCTAGTACAACATGTATACACCTAATGTTTACAAACACGCACATAGAGCCCTACATCTATAAACACATGCATACATACCCCCTGGGGGAGTGACACAATGGCGATGGAAGATCTATTGAGAGGGGTTGGCAGTAATCCCCATCGAACATATAACATCCATACCATTTACACGAAACTCCTGCATTGACCTTGACACAAATATCACATTACAAATTCCTACGTTACTTCTCGTAGGATATTCGTTATTTTTTCACCTACAGATTCAGCATTTCTGCAATTTCAGCGTTTCAGCAATTTGAGTAAATTCAATTCAAATTGATCCAGATCTCAGTTTCTGTGAACTAGTTCCTGGTAAACTCCAGTGATAAACCAGAGAAAACCTAATTAATATAGTTGAATAAACAGGTTGTATGAAAATATATAACCACGCCATACCTATATAATCACACCATAATAACAATAATAATAATAATAAAGACTCTCACAAAAAATATACATATTTATAGTAAGACTTTTTGGGGTATTATTTATTGTTGTCTAACTAAAGTAAATTATTCTATATAATTAGTGGTTTTATTTCTACTAACTGAGACATACTTTGAACGACAAAATTTAGTTATTAGATTTTCCTATTTAAATTAATTGTGAAAAAGATTATTGTTTATGTTTATTATAATGGCAGTAGTAATAAATTGTTTCTATAAACAATGTTTATTTTAATTGGATAACTCTATAATAGTCAGAAAAAAACACCTAATTTATTTTCTCATCAATAATAAACCTAAATTATGTATAGCTAATATTAACGTTACATTAAACCCATGTCTATGCTGGTAACGGAATCCTGAAGTTGGATCAATGCAAGTGTATGAATCTTTTCTGGTTTAATGTAAAGAGAAATAATGAGGTATCAAACCTGTGTCCTGTCGATATGTCGGCTCTTAGTACGCAATTAGTTATGCGAACACTTTTTACATGCATTAGTGCAAATCACATATGCACGTATGCCATGGTATAGCTGGGTTGGCATTCACTAAGCTATGCGGGCATCGCCGACAGCTAGGTATTCACCTCTTAGGGATAGAAGGTATTTTTATACCTGCTAATAGTGGGTATTCAACACCAACATCTCCAAGTGCAACTCTCGTAAACAGGTGTGCACCTTCCTTAGTTAGGTGTATACCTCAGACAGATGTACATCAATCGATAGCTAGACACCCAGTATCGAGAAAGGGTTTAGTGTTCACCTGCTACAGATGGGTATGCACCTGGTGAAGATAGGTATGCACTACTATTCAAGATGGCTGACAGAGAAAGATGTGTGGAATGGAGGTAGATTAAGGGGTGCGGCGTGATATTTCTAACGAAAACAAATCATTTTATGTAAATTTGCAGCTCTTCGCTAACCGCATACATCAATCAACATTCAGACGGTACAAACCGACATCGGTATTCTAAATAAATATATATGTATATACGCTTTACCTAAGTGAAGAGCAAAACGCTTTGTCGTGATGTTTTTGTAAAAGACTTTAATCCTAATCTCACTTCATACGAACTTTACAATTTGTAACCGCTTGGCCACGCAAATATTACTGATAAGAAAACAATTAGGATAGCTTTACTGGTAGCCAAAATTAGACACATAACTTTCGGTCTATTACAAAAATCGTTAAGGGATTTAGAATGATTTTAGTATATCTGGGACAGTGTAACAATACCTTCTGTAAAGGTTTAACAATCATCTTGTTATCAGTTTTAAATGGCGAAGAAATCTACGCGGAAGGCCAATACTTTGCTACTAATCACCAAATAATAAAACCTGTTTGAGAATTAAAAAAACATATCTGGTTTCAAAGTATATTACGTAAATTGATATTCGCTTTTCAAAATATTACATTTTACAACAATATTTCAGAACAATGTTTTATTACTATTGTAAAATAAAAACAATAAAATAAAATAATCAGAATATAAGTTGTAATTGGTTGAGCCTGAAATATTTTACAAAATAGAAAGCAAAAAGGGTTTTGGTATTGTAAAACAAAAACAATAAAATAAAATAATCAGAATATAAGTTGTAATTGGTTGAGCCTGAAATATTTTACAAAAAAGAAAGCAAAAAGGGTTTTGGTATTGTAAAACAAAAACAATAAAATAAAATAATCAGAATATAAGTTGTAATTGGATGGGCCTGAAATATTTTACAAAATAGAAAGAAAAAAGGGTTTTGGTATTGTAAAACTAAAACAATAAAACAAAATAATCAGAATATAAGTTGTAATTGGTTGAGCCTGAAATATTTTACAAAATAGAAAGAAAAAAGGGTTTTGGTATTGTAAAACTAAAACAATAAAATAAAATAATCAGAATATAAGTTGTAATTGGTTGAGCCTGAAATATTTTACAAAATAGAAAGAAAAAAGGGTTTTGGTATTGTAAAACAAAAACAATAAAATAAAATAATCAGAATATAAGTTGTAATTGGTTGAGCCTGAAATATTTTACAAAATAGAAAGAAAAAAGGGTTTTGGTATTGTAAAACAAAAACAATAAAATAAAATAATCAGAATATAAGTTGTAATTGGTTGAGCCTGAAATATTTTACAAAATAGAAAGAAAAAAGGGTTTTGGTATTGTAAAACAAAAACAATAAAATAAAATAATCAGCATATAAGTTGTAATTAGTTGAGCCTGAAATATTTTACAAAATAGAAAGAAAAAAGGGTTTTGGTATTGTAAAACAAAGGATGAAAAGCATAATAACAAAAAGAATCCAACTATAGCCAAACTGTTCCTGAAAAATAAATACTATAGCCTACCTTTTTTTAGAAGTAAAATTAGCAAAATAATATAATCAAAACCAAGTTAACATAGATGCGACTTATGTAACCTCTAATAATACCTTTTTTCCTATAGACCTCTGCGTGATTTATATAAAGCTTGCCCTTAAAAAGAAAACCCCTCGCCCTTCCAAGTTGCGTGTAAATAATTCCCATCTGCAACTAATCGCCCGGTTACGGATAAAGCCTCATTTAATAACTTGCCTTTATCACTCACTAACGAAGGTACTTATAGCCTAGGGACCCTTCTTCCAAATCTTTTCAATTTACTTTGACTCTTCATCTTTATCTTTAGCTTTTACTATAGTGTTCTCTTTATCTCTTTGCTCTACGTTTTTTTTTAACTATTGACCGGGAAAACATTTCGAAAAGTGTCAATACATTAATACTGAATATCATTATTTTTTATAAATAAATTCATAGTATATATATATATATATATATATATATATATATATATATATATATATATATATATATATATATATATTATAATAAAGATGATTATTTTTTCTTGATTTATTATAATTATTTAATAACTTCAAAATGTTCATAATCAAGATGTATTTTATTCAACATTTACAATTTTGCTGAAGCTTTTCGTCGGTGTACAGTTCCAGCATTCTCAAAGTCTACTCAGACTTGAGAATGCTGGAACTGTACACCAGCGAAAAGCTTCAGCAAAATTGTAAATGTTGAATAAAATACATCTTGATTATGAACATTTTGAAGTTATTAAATAATATATATATATATATATATATATATATATATATATATAAAGTATTAGCAGCTTCAGAAAAAGCAATGATATCATTGTTTTTCTTGAAGAGGCCAATATTTACTATATTGGAAAAAAGCTTTGAAAAATATATAAATTATAAGTATATTTGTATTTGGAATATTTGTATTCAATAACTGTATTACAAGAAAACATATCCCTATATTATATAAATGTGTGTGTGTGTGTGTGTGTGTGTGTGTGTGTGTGTGTGTGTGTGTGTGTGTGTGTGTGTGTGTGTGTGTGTGTGTTAGTGTATGCAACTTAGATTTCTCTTGTTGTTGATTAAACGAACGAGTGAAAAGGAAATGTTCATTAAAGGTCGACTCTAACAATCATTTTTTTGTCAACTAAAGAAGAGCATAAGGAGAGGAAATCTAAACTTTTTGTGAGACAAAACAGAATAATTTAATGAATATATGTTGATATTGGGGCAGAATCCACTGACAATGTAACAAAGTCATTGGGAAGTTATTACCTTTTTAAATAAATATTTTAATTCATACTTTAGTAAATTATTAATAAACTACAATTGATATTTTATTGTTTGATTGTACTTCAAATTTTACTTATTTTTAAGATATAAAGGTTTCTATTCCAGTTAGCCTAATCGCATTTGTATTGAAGACGTAACGGTTAAAGAATATTGTATTTTTTTTTTCCCAGTTGAATGAAACAACTTTTAAATAATATATTATCTCTCCTTTCAGTGTAAACGGAGATTTGAGTTTCCTCTAAATTTGTTTTGTTTGTAAATCTACCGCGAATGGTAAACCTCTTAAAACCAACACGATTAACAAACATTACGAAGGCTAGTTTTGTGTACAAAATGAAGGGTTACTTTGCCAATACAGACATGTTGCATGAAGTTGCACAGTGGCTTTCCGATGTGAGAAAAAAAACTCCCGGATATGTGCCTCATTACTCTGGATTACGTTCGTTAAACTAAAATTTTAACTGAGCTTGCCCACCGCAATTTTCCCCATTACAGTAATCAAATATCAGCCCTCTTTTCCACTTGGCATGAAGGCGAACGTAGGGGCCGCAATAGCCAAAGCCTCATGTCTTAAGCTCTGTAGAATATGGGCGCCTTGGAGAGATATTTCACAACTTAACAAGTAAAAATATTTAATTTACTACTTCATTTTAATAATAAACTAGATTGTTTTATTAATTATTTAATTATTAATAACTACATTATTTTATTATTTTAATAAAACGCATTTTTCAATAGGATGTGTTAAAGAAAGTTCTCTGACTTGTTTAAGCTCTCAAAAATAGTCATTTTCAGGTATTTTGAAATGGTATGTTTGAGCATTTTTTCTAAATATGTGATTACATTTATGGATACGGTTTTATTAAACTTTTATAAATGTTAAATTATTTTTAGTAAAAAATAAATTTAAAGACTAAACATGTTTCATACATCGACCAATATGTTTAGTTCCTGCTTAAGGCAAAGATATATTATTATATGGTGGTAAATGCTGTCACGATTTTCAGATCAAAATTTCCGTTCATTATAAAACACTACCTTAAATTATTACGTTGCTTTGAAAGTGGGTCAACTACATTCTCTATATTTATACTAATTTATTAGTTTTAACAATTTCAACATTAACATTAACAATTTTAAAAATTGTTTTAAGATTTAATGCATACGTCTCTAAGTCGTCTAGCATATAGCGGATTACGTAACCATGCACTTGGCCTTGCGAGATTTCTCGTTTACTACCATTTCTGAAAATATGTTACATATTCAAAATGTTCTATGCATCAACAGCTTTTGCATCCAATATGTCTAGCCCTACACATATTTCAAGATTGTTAGTTATTCCATACTGAAGATAATGTATCAACGAATTAACTGTAACCCTCCTCATCCCAATCCCTGTTTTATAGTCCTTGTCATGTTTGTAGGAGGGTATTTATATTACCCTCTACTTCCCGTGCTCGCAAGCTTCATGCGGCTCTTTGCATGTAAAGCTGCGGCTCTGAAGTTTATTTATGCTATGAAAACTGCGGTAAATATTATTTATTTTATTTTAAAAAATATTTAACATCGTTCTGAGTGGATTAGCGAGGATTATACACCGATCCTTTCTCTCAGCCACTCGTACTTGCTTTTCACTGCAGAACTCCCCCGTGACACGCGTCGTCAGTCTCCTTAGTCCGTCGGAAGCTCTTGATTGACGCCGTCGTCGGATGTTTCTATGTAGATTTTAATTCGCTTTCGACGCAAAACAATTTGGCGTCTTCACCAGTGCTTTGTCGGTGACGTATAGTTTCTTGCTTCTATATTGTTTTTATAAAAACTAAAATGTGCAGATTGTGTAGTGAGAAACACGTTCTGACAAGTCCGTTAGTGCCTGTCGGCGATCACCGTACACGAGAGCCGACCACAGATACGACGAAACTATGTACTTATAGTCCATCAGTACGTGATAGAGTGAGCCAAACAGTGTATCCTGTTAAATTATTGTTTTATTAATTCAATTATTTGGAGAACTATTTATTTTATATAGGCAAGTATTTTTAATTATATTTCATTATGCCCAGCTTCTCCTATGTATTTACTTACATATACGCGTATGTTGACATATGTAGTTCGCTTTCACATAGTTCAACTCAGACGACCTTTCCACTAGTTTGATTTTCTCCGAAAAACTCGCACTTAGCCTAATAAAACAACCAATTTAGAGAGACACTTCACTAAAAAAAATACTCTGTTTGCCAGTAAATATCCACTCGGTGACGAGCTCCAAAAACAGTGATCAATTTCCATATCACGTATCTGGACGTAAGCTACAAGTAACTTGAACCTGGCAAGCTTCGCGGTGTCACTATTAATTGCAAAAAAAACGCAAACCATTCACACATGTTGAGTATGTAAACCATTGCTTCATACGTGCATTTGTAGAACTGTTTCGTAATTCAAAAACAAATCAGAAATCAAAAAGAAAATTGCCACTGTCCGCTAAAACAGTACAAGATAGTATAGCTCAAATATCTTAAAAAGTAACACATTTGCAGGTGGAAGATACTCAACTTTATTCTGCCTTATGGCTTGCTATAGATTAGTTTTGGGGCATTAGACACGCCATATGTTACCCTTTTTGTCAGGTATATGTTTACCCAAGAACTTCTAATATTGCTACCGCTCTCGTGGCTAATTGGGGGGGGGAAGAAATTGCGAATGTCGTCCAACAATGTCTTGAAGCAATAAAACTGATTTAAATAAAATGGTTTCAATAGCAACTGATGGAGCCAGAAGTATGACAGGAAAGTTAAAGAGGCTACAACGATCCTCCAGAGCAAAATAAAACACGAAATTGCTATGTTTCACTCCATAATTCACCAACAAACGCTTTGTGCACAAACATTTTCGGGCGAAATTGTTGAGGTCATGGATTTAGTAATGCAGGTTGTTAAAGCATCTTGTAAAACGCACCACACACCATCGGTTTAAAGAATTTGTAAACTAAATAGAGATTCGGTATTCCGACCTCTTTCTTCACAATAAAGTGTGATGGCTTCGCAAAGATAAGGTGTTGAAACGTTTTGCTTTGTGCTTGAATAAAATAAATAAAATCCTAACTGAAAAGGGCATTAATCACCCTGAATTAGAAAACGACAAATGGTTGTAAAAATTTTACTTTAGGGTGGATATCGCCGAGATATTAAATGAGCTTAATTTAAAACTTCAAGAAAAGGGGAGGAACCCAGGCTATGTTTTGGTAGAAGAATTGGTTTGTTTTGAAAAAAATATATTTATTTCTGCAGAAGATATACAGCACGGTACCGTGCATAAACCAGTGCAACGTTGACACGAATTATTTTAGCACAGCTATACAAACGGTTAATGATGATTTGCTGACAGATTTGAGCAATTCCAAAGCAACAAAACTACTCTAGCATTCATAGTAAACCCTCTCAACACAAATAGTAACAAAATCCACATCGAATCAAGTGGAATTGATACTGAATCTCTAGAAATGCAATAAATCGATTTAAAGAGTGAAACTTTGTGTGAGTTGGAGGTATGTAACGCAACAAAAGTGGACAGTTTTGAAAGAAATGCCCCGATTTGAGGCATTTATATTCGACTTCCAGAATGTTACAGTGAGGTGAATAAATTGCCATTTGGAGTGCTCACTATCTTCGCATCGACATATTCGTGCGAGCAAGCGTTCTCTTGCAGGAAAATACTTAAAATTAAAGAGTGAAGTCAACTTACAAATACAAATTTAAAGACGTGTTTAGTTATGAGCTAAATTTATCCAAACAGTCTAAAACCATGCTAAGCTATCCCTCCCATTTATTTTGTTTGCTCAATTGTTTGTTATTGAAGTACAAGTTTGAAAACAATTTTTGGCTCTTTAAAATTTTGTACCTTGTAAAGTTTGACTCTTCCGACTTAGAAGGTTGTCGAACACTGCGATAAGCCCTACTGCGATCTATCAAGACTGAGTGTACGATTACGAGCTCCGCACTATACTCTTATATATAAAGCAGAATCACAATGGCAGCGTTCGTTACGAATAATATACGTTTGGTTTAGAATGAAGTCTTAAAGATCTGACATTTATTTATTAATTGAGAGAGAGATATTTTGTATTAAAATAGAACTATTGCAGGAAAGTAGAATTGTTTGACCTATAAGTATCAAAAATTTCGATAAAGTGTTTAAACATTTTAATACATAAAATAAGGTATTTTAATTCTAATAAAATAAAACAGATTAGAACGTAATTAAGTATTTGTATCTTTAAGACAACTAAATATATAATAGATAAAATATATTAACTTTATTAAAAAAGCGACATTACATTAACATTGGATCTCGTTTACCTTTGCTAATTTTAAATACAATAATACGAGTAATATCACTAGAAAAGATTTCTAAATAAATAAGCAAAATAGAGTTAACAGCAGCTTCACCCCAAGGCGTATGTTTACCTATAATAAGTACATAAAGGGGAAACATAAATTTATTCAAAATATGTAAATTTCTCTTGACTTCAATTGGTTCTACCTTGAAACAGGAATCAATGAATATTTATATGCACCTTAGGTCAGCAGAATTGTTAATGAAGAGACTGTACTGGCTTTCCAAAATGGGAAAGTTTTGAATAATAAATGCAAGAGTATCCTGTTTGATGGTGTAATATCCGAACATGTTCCCGAGGGAGATGACCCCAATCCTGTACAGACTAGTGCTGCATTACTTTGAACCAGGTTTTATACCCATCGTTAACATTTATATGAAAACGTTATGCGAAACATTTTGTAATAATAGGGTTAGATTTTATAAGAAACCCAGAAGTAGTATTACGAGATTGATCCAAACGGTAAAGTAAAAATTAACGCAATTAAATATCCAAAGTAATTCTATATGTAGTGTCACTGACTTACAAGGTACATTATTTTCTTCTTGTAATGTATTACATAACGTAGACAACGTTATACCAATAGCCAATGATTTTCCTAATCTGCGGGACTTGAAGCTATAATAATTCATTTCTTTAAATCCTAGATACAGGTGAATAGAGGAAGATATATAATTATTGGGTTTAAATACTTAACAAACTCAAGTACTTTGTATGTATATATATTGTAACACTCTTAAGAATAAGATGTTACATATAAATTCATTTATATATTTAATTTTTATTTTAATAATTATATCGTCCCAATATAAAAGAAAATGTTTGTTTTATTGGTGCACATTGTGAAGCTAGGTAGTAAGTGCTCCTAGCGGGCGAAATCGAAAAATATCATACGACTTAGTAACTTAAGGTAATTAACCACCTCACGCCATGTGACGAAGGCATGAGGCGATACTTCTGAACGAATCAGAATATTCATATATATAAGTTTGTTTGAAAATTTCAGTTAGCGCGTCCTTGCAACGATCTCACTTCTCCAAATGTCTTTGAACGAGACGGATGGCACTTTCGGACATAACTTAGAAATTTATAAGCTTCCAGTATTCAAAATTTAAGACGTCAAGGCCGGTACCAAATTGTATTAACGCAACAAAAGAAGAAGTCAGAATAAATTTTTTATGTGTTTCAAATAAGTAAAAGTTTATATCATTTTTGTTTAAGAGTGCTGATTCCAAAATCGATGTGCAATGTTTAATGATATGTGTTAAAGTGTTTTACAATTAAAGTGCACAACTAGGTACGTTTTAAATAATAATAAAGAAAATGTGTTTTATTAACTAACTTGAATTTTAAATGATAAACGGTTAACACATGAGCGGTAGAAATCGCCTTTGAACATTCATTTCTAAAATTAAATTGGAAAACTTAAGTTACTACCTTCTCGATATATATAAATTTTAAAGGTTAATAAGTAATTAAAATGTATGGAATAGTTAGCAGTAATTAAAAGTTAATTACTCGACACATTGGTGTCATTTGTTCTTTTGTAATTTGTCATTGATTAATAAATTGTATAACTTTGTATTTTAAAACTTCCAATTCTAATTTCACAAGTATCCTAGTTCCACCTTCAAGATTAGAAGACCGTTTACAGAGAGACATTATTATGCCTATGCTGTAACGGAGAACTAGAGCCCTGGTAAGTAAGGTTAATTAATTTGTTAATTAGTATTTAACACACATTTTCAATACAGATGAAAACTTATCCGAAGTAATAACAAGGGCGAGTGTTACAATATATATATTCCAGATTAAATAATATACACTAATTACAGGAATAATTTATTGAATAATACACTCAAAGATTTTCGTTGGTTGACATTACCAACATCCTCAGGAATTACTAAGAATGACAAAAGAACTGTCTAACAAATTTCAAGTTACTAGATAAAGCATTACAAAGTCGCCAAATCAATTACAATCTTACCAAACCTATTCCACTGCTGCCACAACATTATAAACATTGAATATATTATGGAATTCAGAACGTCTTTAAATTTGATCATCTATCAATATGTTATCAATATTATGCTTATAAATTTCAAAAGCTTCACATACGTTCATTTTTAACCCTTTATTTATTTCTTTTATAATTTTCATATTATTTATATTAGGAAACATATGATTATTATTAATAAAATGGGTAGCGAAATTAAACTTATAATATTTGGTTTTAAAAAGCATTAAAATGTTCTTTATACCGTTCTTTCAATTTTTTCTGTGTTTGTCGTATATAAACTTTATTACAAAATTCACATTCTAATTTATAAACTCCGTTTTTCTCATGTATAGGCCTACTATTTATATTATTATTATGGTTAATTATATTTATTATTGTATTATTAGTTCTATATGCAATTTTTATGTTTTTATTAGTAAATAATTTGGAAATGATTTTTATTTTAAAACGTGTGTAAGTAAAAGTACTCCATACAGTATTATTATTTATACTACTATTGTAATGAATATTGTTTTTTATTTGTTTTTGTAATATATTATAATTTAATTTATCTACTGTTTTCTTTTTGTAACCATTTTCTACGGCTATCTGGTATATTATGTATTTCCCCTCATTTTATTTTCATTGCTCATAGGAATTTTATTCATTCTATAAAGAAGATTA
>JBAIZL010000005.1:66952654-67012654 GCA_036971475.1 Prosapia bicincta | reverse complement strand
TAATATTACTAATAATATCTAGGTTATAATTACCACAACAATGATTACATATTTGAGATTTTTTACAACAATGTTTCTATGTAGCAAAGTTATGCTACCAATAATGTTAACATAAAAAGCGTGTCAACACGACAAGAATATGGAGAAAATAGGATCAACACCACTGGAATTTAAACATAACAGAAATTTCGTTGCAAAGAAAATATTAACTCAACAAGAATTTTTAAGGCAGAATAATAATATCGAAAAAATGTGTGGGAATAATAAAGTTGTCACATTTAAATTTTAACCCGCCGGTTCTTGAAATAAAACCTTAGTCACATATAAATCATTATTTACGCTAAAAAAACCGAGTCAAATGTTTTTATTAGTACCTAACAATTTGACTCAAGAAGTCAAGATGTCTACCCAAAAGCTGCTGAAAAGAGATAGATAGTATTAAAGATCATCTTTGGATTAAAAAAAAATAATAATAATTTAACAAAGAAAAAATTACTTTTAAAAAACATTAGAAAATGTTCCTTTGATTTAATTATTTTTAATCACTTCTTCTATATATTAACATTTAGATTTTTACAAATCGTTTACTAGAAAATGTTAGTTAGATGCATACTGGTAACTTTCGTATATTTACTGATATTATTCTATCACTACGTATTAAAACACTATATTTTTATATGTTAGTCTGTGTTGTATAAGAGTCTGTGCATGGTGAGGATGGTTACTTGGCAACTGAAATGTACACAAGGATAAAATAAAAAAGTGAGGTGACTAAGATATGTTTTGATTATTTGTAACCCTCTAGTATTGGCTAATTTATAACATAGGATAATTAAATTGCGCCAATAAGATTAGACGAAATGTTTATGGAACCACCAAGGCCTCTGAAACTTGGAAATACATCTCTGCCATCGATGGTGTAAGATTTGTGTTCAATAGGCATCAAAGGCCTTTTAGTGAACAATGAACAATGAACGGATCAATACGTTATTGTGCTCCGACCATTGCTGGGCTTCCCCTTCACTTGAAACAATACATCTTCACAGTCACTTCAACATCCCAAGTTTTTTTGTTACTTTCTCACATTTAGTGTAAGTGCCGGGATGTCGATAAAAAGCTAAACGCAAAAAACTTCCAAAAGAGATTTTCTTTTGTTTTTACGTCGAATCGTCATCCACCACTTTTGCCTACGTTAGGACCCTTTAACCATATTCATATTCATTTGCCAGAAATGGATGGAAATATGATGCTAATTTGAGATATAATTAGTTGATTCTTACTATTATATACAATATATATTGTTGCTGTTCATGACTAGCTGGTTATTAATTACTTATTACACTTTGCTATTACTTGCGACCAGAATTTTTGTTAACTAAAGATTGTTAAATTGTTAACTTACACTTGGATTAAACGTTATTCTCTTACGACTTCTTCGGTCCCGTATTTTTTGCTAGGATTTCTGCAGTTGTGCTTCTTTGTTACCCAATTTTTTAAAGTTAGAAGTGATGTGATCGAAGAGTATGTGTAATCTGTGTCGTGTTTGTTCATTTTTAGTTGTGTTACTATGTCTGTATATTCTCGTATATATATATATATATATATATATATATATATATATATATATATATATATATATATATTTTAAAACAACACAGGTTATTCAAATACAAGAATATTTATTATTTTAAATCCAAAGCTTTTCGTTGGCAAACAGTACCAACATCATCAGGAATGAAAATTACAATAATGTAATTTTATTGTAATTGTTAATTTCATCAGACATTATTGTAATTTTCATTCCTGATGATGTTGGTACTGTTTGCCAACGAAAAGCTTTGGATTTAAAATAATAAATATTCTTGTATTTGAATAACCTGTGTTGTTTTAAATTATTAAACAAGAAAACGTATTTTATATATATATATATATATATATATATATATATATATATATATATATTTATTCATATATATTTATGTGTGTGTGTGTGTTTGTGTGGATTAACATAAGACATCCGACGGTAATTACCACGAGAATCAATGAATTTACTCAATCTACAATTGAGAATTTTTTATAGAGAATTATAAAAGATATGAGAAAAATAATTAGCATTTATTTGCTAATATTGTATATATAAAAAAGAGAACTATATAAAAAAGAGCATTTAAAATTCAGTAAAAATTAACATAATAAGTCTTACCTTTATATGCTTTTAGGTAAATCACGCCAACCCGAACATGATCCTGTACAAAATTAAAAAGAATTATTGATAATTCACTTATATAAATATATATATATATATATTCAGAATCATCCAAGGATTACCATACGTATATTTAAATTTATATATATATATATCGTAAAAATGATTGAAGTTTGAAAGATCACCGTTACTGGGTAAGATAGGTCGCATTAGGAACAAGAGGCTATATTCATAGCTGAAAGTATGACAAGATTATTTAAAAATTACCTTCCATTTAACAGTTAATACTTTTAATGCTATTTCTATCAATAATGTAAAGGCAACGAATCTACTATCAACTTTAGTGAATACATTAAATCTATACGTTTCCGATTCACACACCTAAAAACTTTCATCCGACTGAGTTTAGATATAAACTGTTTACTGCAGGTAGAAACAAAATATGCAAAAGTTGAAATGAGCCTAATAGACCCATTATAGGAACCTCTAGTAAAACAGTTTATTCGAGTTCAATCTGTTTTCGGTTTAAAACTAAGGCGATTGGTTGAGGTAAGATGCAAACGTTTGTACTTTGAACTTGTAAATATTATTTCAAAGCATTCCTAATGATATTATTTTAAATTTTCTCTGAAATATATAGACATTATAAGTCAAAAGATTCAAATTACGATTATTTTAGTTTTTGAAATTACGAATTATTATTAATATTTATTAATGATTTAGAACAATATATTGTCAAGTAATATTTAAAATCAAACAAATCGATATACTGTACTCTAAATTAAAAGAATCTCTAATAAGGAAAAGGTGTAAGCAAATAATCATAAACATCTAACGTTTTGTAAATAGTTAGCCAACTAAAATTTTTAAATAGATCGTAATTAAAAATTACAATTTTTAACTCCAATGGACAGGCATACTATTATAAAAACAAGGCTTTCAAATCGAGTGCCAGGAGTTATTGTGGAAATATAGACTACTGCAGCTTTCATATCTGCTAATCCTAGAAGGAAACATCTTGGGACAATAGTACAACGGAGATCTGCTAACCCTAAAAGGAAACGTCTTGGGACAGTGGTACCACAGTGGTACAACTGTACGCTCAACGTTGATCTGAGTATATATATTCTTCGCAATATAAATATACAACTAAGAGGTACATCAAGTAATTATAAAATATTGAAAACTAAGATAAAAAAGGAACTGTGGTATATATATATAGTTACGTTAAAACGGCTACTTGGTTTATTTAGCAATGGTGAAATTACCAGGTTCAAAAATAATTTACAATGAAACAATATAAAACTAAACACATTTGTTTCGCATCCCACAATAATGTATGCATCCCTCAGGCTCTCCGTCCCTGTGGATGGGTGAAAGTAGTCTAAAACTAAAACAAATGGGCCTTTCGGGGCTTTTGTGCTTAAATGAATTATCGTATTACGGAAAAGGGGTTTTAAATAAAAATATATAATTATTGTCAAATGGTTTGTAGCCAATTTTACATTTTATAAAAATTATACTTTAATAGAAAAATAGTAAGTTTGAAAACTATGAGAACAAAATAATAAATTGCAATACAAAAGTAAATTAAAATTGTTGATATCATTGGCTAAGACGATCGCGGAAACTTCATCAAGATTTTTATATTTGAACGTGACAGGTCAACCACTTGGTGACCTCATAGAGTCGTTAATTTGCTAAGGTAAAACGTAAATTAAAATACAAGAGGCATGTTGTAAATACATGGTCTGCACACCGCCTCCTCCAATGTTGCCTAGGGAATCCGTCTAAAGGTAGCTAGTTACTTTCGACCATTTCACAACTACTCGTCTCTGCTAGTGCTTGTCTGTTTATTCGGCCATACATCCGGTCAGGTATTAAGGTAATCCTGCCAGTTCAAAGTTCGTCCCATAGATGAGTCACACGGTTACTAAGTCCATGAAACATGGAAGGTTACTACACACCATAGACAAAACATCATTGGTGTAATTTTCCTGAAAAATCAAACAAGAAACCTCAACAACTAAATTCATTGTCCCAGTGTCTTGTGAACGGATAAGCCTTCTTCTCTCACACCAGAATCCGTCTTCCACAATCCCGTTTAAGTTCGCATTCCAAGACCGCCAATGGACTACGCCGTGACGGAAACTTCGCATTTCTAAAACACGCTGCATCACACAACACAAATTACAAGTTTCGGTGAAATTTTTGGACCAATAAAAATTAACTAAGTGTTTCGTATTAATACAATAATATTGATACTTAATAAACGTTTATGTTTCGGTTTCTATCAACATTACGTTATAAATATCCTTTAAATAGGGTTTTTTCGAGATGGAACTTACTTTGAGAATAACCTTTGTGTTAAAAAAGTAGTCCTCTTTTCGTAGATAATTTAAAAGCTAAATAACAGATTATTTTTAAACCCCATTAGATAAATTACATTCGAAATTGATGAACTATTGTGTTTTTCTTAATAAACATCTACCCTAACTTAAAAATAACTTCTAACGAAATTAACAAGATATGGCCTCATCTCTAATTATTCTATATTATTATTCTATCACTCTTAGTAGTCACATGACATCACACTTTGACCTAAAAGATCGAAGCTGTCAAAAGGTTTTTTTATACCTTTCCCTTCAAAATATCATTCAGTTTTATTACTCTGAGTACGTTACATCTATATAGTACAATAAAATAGGTTAAGAATTTAACCACCATCTTTGAAAAAAAAGTCCTAACCTGTTTAATGCAACAGTAGTTCTGACGTTTCGACCGCTACCACACTCGCTACAGGTCTCTGTTGTACCGGTGAATGGGTGTCTCGCTTCCCGAAACCGAATGGAAAACCTAGACTATACAATTTCACCCGTCTTCGGTTTTTCGAAAATGACACTTTGTGTAAGTGTGTGTGGGAATGGTCAAATGATAAAGCTGTTTGCATTTCCTTTAACATTCTATGTTTGTGATACTACTACCAGTGAATACCGTATTTTTACAGCATGTATTGTTTATTGTTTTATGTATTGTCGGATAATTACAGCGTTTAGCAGTGAAAAATGAACGTTTCTGAGCATTACTTAATACGGGAAATGTGACACTGATTTTAAATGTCCTCCGTCTTGGTCACAAGAAACACTGGATGTGAAACCAATTTATATCACAAAAGTAACACATTTTACGCCTTTTATTGAAACATAGTGTGTGTATAATAACATTAGAAAACCTTCTAGTGAATTGCGAATGACTAGATTTACTAAATTCTTAATAATTTTCGACGTTCCAATCATGAGAGCAACATAACCTTATTATTCTTTTCAAGGCAATGAAGGACAGCAATATATATGTACCATATCTCAACTTTATGGGGTTGAGAAATAAATTATTAACAAGGTTTTAAAGTAGTTCTAGTCTTGATTGTAGGAGTGTTGGGAAAAGAGCGAGTTGATGTATTTTTAAAATATTTTAAATAAAACAATTACAGAAATTTGAAGAATTAGTACTACGACATATATATAAAAAGCATGTTGAAAAGTAGTAAGGAATTTCCATTTGGCCCAATATATATCAGACAAAATAACAATAAGAGAAAAAGCCCGCCTATTTATAAATGATATTGTAATACTAAATTTACTAAATTGTAATAAATAGAGGATGGTTTTAAATTTTAAATAGAGAAATATAAAAAGAATTTCATAATTCCTTTAAAACTATTATGCCCGAGTATATTACGCTCGGAAGCTTAAATTTAGAAAACACGCATTTCCTTCTACAATGCATAATGGTGTCCATGATAGTTATTTCAATTTCAATGTTAAATAAATTGTTAATTTTAATAATTCAGTTTACTGAAATAGAGCATCAACCTTTCTACCTGCGTCTGAGTCCTGGTCATTGTTTCCCAGTTATAAATACCTATAGCGATAATTTATTCTACTATCACCATCGTACGATTCTTTATCCTATAGGCCTAATTAACCGTGGTTAAGTCTTTTTAAAATATGAAATAACCTTTGTTTGAACAGATGAACTTTCCGCTTTGCCGTTTCTTGTTTCGTTAGAGTTGAATATATATATATATATATATATATATATATATATATATATATATATTACCTTAATGTAAAACTGAGACAATATACCAAAGTAAACTTCTATTTACGTAACAAACAAGAAACGTGGCAAGAGCAACTAAATAAAAACAGTTTCACGGCTTACAGTAAAGTTTTCAGCCCTTTGCTGTGCGGGCAACGTTTCTTGTCGTCCTTTTTGACCTACCGTAGAAGCGGTCGCAATTCATTAGTGAACCCGACGTGTTCATTAGTGCAAAGGGACAATTTCATGTAGGGACACTTTAATCAGCCCTATCCTTTGCTGCGGTCACGAGGACTCTAAGTGTTTTCAGAAAATCTAATTACGATTTAAATCAAACAACAATGGAAAACGGATATCGAATAAAATAAATTCCGTGTAATATAGACAAAACCTGATGCAAATCACTTTTTATATAATGTAAACAGGGAATTATGACGTAAATATTTCGACTAAATTGATAAATTTATTAAATTCTTTAGACAAACAATTATTGAATAACAACTATTTTCATTAGTATTTTTAAAATTATATCCATTTTATTAATCATGAGCAAGTATAATACCCCTAATAATAATGTCCAGTAGCCATTCACCGAAAATTAAGAATCACTTGTGTAAAATAACAATGACAGGTAAAGTTACTTTTAAAAACTATTAAACACAATTTTAGATTTAGCCTTTATTAGTCATAGGAAGCGCAGTTTTTTCAGTCACAACCGTTAGTAAGCGGTGTTTAGGGAAGTTACGTCCGTAAGATCTAATAAAGAACGTATAAACTTCAATAAATTATCTCTTAAGGAATCCAAGAGGCTCACCTAGCTTAGAATTCCCTTTAAGTCGGCTATAATTATTGGCCCTAAGCTTCACAGTACAGATCACGAGCTATAGAAAGAGACTAGCGAAGCCGATGAGCAGTGGTGTATTGGAATTTAAAGCGGAGGCCGCAAACCTATTCCTTATCGAAGCTTGTAATAAACGTATAGGTTCTTCACAGCCACCGTGACTTGTGCAAGAGATACGAGAAGGGAAAGACATGAGCATCTGCTGTGTATTTCCAATCTCTTGCTATGCCTCGTGAGTTATACGTAGCACTGGAAAGTCAAGTAATAAACTAAGATTGATTAATTATGACTCTACAATGAGAATTCTGGATGTTTCTAGTTTTAGAGGCGTTTTAGTTCTCCTTCAAGGTAAGTTTTGTTTAGAATTTCTCCTTTTCGATACAACCCCTTCAACAGCACACGTAGGAGATGACAAACCGTTATTTTCCTAGAAACGTGCTACTACAATTAGCTAAAACACAAAATAAGGAAAAGAGCTTACTTTAAGATTCATTCGATCACACGTAAGATATATCTTTATATTCTGTGATGAACCAAATAATTCAAACAGGCTACACCTACACAGTTAGGTCTATATACTTTAACTACATAACCTCGGAATACACACAATAGGACCCCGCCGCAACATACTAGACTAGAACATTATGAAATTTACAGCTGTTACAAGACATGCTAAAACTTGTAATTATTGGCAAATCCTGAACCACACTTTTATACTGAAACATACTTCACCTCCCAATAGTCTAACAACAATTCTAAACGACCAATCTAGTCACTGTTGATATATCCCTCAATCTCAAATTTGAGGATCTATTAGGATCTAAAACGCTGATCTAAGTATTTATCTTGAATCGGAAAAGACAGCATGAGTAATTCTGTAACTAATTCTAAACGTGTTTAAATGGTAGTACAAAATAATATAAAATTATATTAGAGAAAACACTCTCTGAATAAGCAACATTGGGAATCTATTCTACCCAATCACGTACCAACTTCCTTACGAAAGCGCAGGTCAATCTCATAATAAGAAAATCTCTATTCTTATCTTTTTGCCAAGACACAAATTAGGACAGACCTCTCTTAGATAGTCTTGTAATCTTTCTGTCTTGTAATTGTTCGCTGTTTTATGATATTTGTATGGCATTTCAAATTGCCATAGTTTAACGAAACGAAATTCCCAATTTAATTAAATGTAATATATCATTAAATTATATTGATACAAGAACCCTGTCTTCTCATATTCCTCCTTCCAGTAAAACAAACAATAAAATGTCGTTTACACTGTGAGATTTTTTCATCACTAGTATCGTTTCTTTCTTTTCATCTTTACAATTAAATTCAAAGATATTCGTAGTTAGAATTCACTTGTGAAGATCTTCATATTGAGATATTCAGATAAAAGGAAAAACTTAATAAATAATTTAGACGACCTAGAAACAGGTATAATATTTTATAGTAATACGGAGATGAATTCAATTATTAAAAATAAAGAACTACTTAAATAGAATATTTGTTTTGAAATAACATTCAGTATATCTAGGTTGCATTTCAACCCATCTTCGACGCTAAAAATGCACACAGTTTAAATAATATTTGTTAAACTTTACAAATATATTAACACAAGTGTAAATATTTAAGTATTTAATATTGGACTTACCTATAACTTTTGATCAATTTTAAAGTATAAATTTCAGCGTATAATTTCTGACTTCAAAACATAAAATATTTGTAATTCTGTAGAATCAATGTTGTTTTTTAAAGGTATAAATTCTATTTGTAAAGCTCATGGAGCTGCATTGCTGGTGGCAGAACTCTTACAAAGCAAACATCCAACGGCGGTTTCCGGCTAAAAGCCACGACTGAAGCGCCAAACGACGTTTAGCACTAAACGTTAAAATAACACTCTTTCAACAATCACAACTGCAGGGTTTTTCACTAACGCAGCGACTGGTGGATGTTTTACTCCGAAACTGTTATGAATAATTTACAACTTTACCAGATTTCCATTAAACTTGTTCAGATTCAAAGTTTAGGCTTTATTTTACTTGTGTATTTATAGTGAATTCGATAACTGGTGGCAGAATGGTATGGTAGACAGAGCATTTTAACATTAACTTCAAACTAGCCTCTGGTAACCACAAAGAATTTCTGGTTTATTTTCCGCCCCCTAATGATAGTCATTGCGTAAACCGAAGGTAAAGCGGTAAGATCGTAGAGTTGGCCACATAATGTTGAATATCGTGTGATGCAATAATGAAATCCCCCCCCTTATAAGTTATACTTAGTAGTAGCCTATAAATTAAGCCGATATTTATATCATGGATTATTATTGTTTTTATTATTACTAAATTTGGAGGGACCTTATCGGTGTAGAGCAGTTACCTGCAGCCTTTGTACTCTCTTCCCATCACTACCACTGGACTAGCTTAGTGGATACCTACGAAATAACCACCTGATGGTAAATCTTCTGATATCCTCTGGTGTACATACCTGCCAGTCAAACCACTTTCTCCTTGCAGTTCACAAAGCAGGGCACTCACAGAAATAGTGAATTGGGCTTCCCTCTTGGTCTTCGTAGCATCTATTTCACACAGGGGACCTAGATCTTCCAATTTTTTATTGGGACTCCTTCAGATTCCCATAGGCTATGACCAGCTCTACAGTTACTCTGAGTTGAGATCTACTTGAGGAGAGTAGCTCTTTGTCTCACAGGTCTCCCGAGTAACCCCACAGTACCTTGGATTTGTAGCATCCAAAGGTCGTATTTCATTATTCCCTGCATAACCTGTATATATGTGCCATGATCCTCTTGCGCCCCTCTTTAGGCGGCATACCCACTGCCCTCAACAACCGTCCTTGGGTGTATACACCCTTGATACCATGGATAGCTCAATGTCAAAGAAATCGGAAATGCTCTTTCTGTGTTTCAATAAAATATAGTCATTAGATACCACTTCGTCTAAGTTCTTTCAGAGCGCCGTTTTGGGATTAACGTAAGAAGTTAATATTTATATATTATTCCTCAAATTCTAGCTTTTAATGTCTACCCTAATCCTCTAAAACTAGATGTAGACTGCATATCTCGTCAGGTACGTACGTGCCTATACTTATTCGCCCATCTCTATTTTATTGACCGAATCAAATCCAAACATATAACGTTACTAGATTTCTGACTCCTCAATTCGTAAGCAACTCAAACATAAATCACTTCTTTAAGAGTAAAAATGGTTGCCAGATATTTCATCTAAAACATGCTGGACAGTCGCCAGAGAAATGTTATTATTTCCCGATAGTATCATCTCGGATAAAAAATACGATAATTTTATAACTTGACAAAGCAATAAAACATAAATCATTAAAAAGCGGATTTTAGAAACTTTATTTTCATTTCTTTCTAATTCGTTTCCTTGGGATTATTTATTACCATACATATGTCATAAAAATATATATTTTTTTCAAATTATCAATAAGATGCTTTTCGAAACAGCTGTTTTAAAAAAATAATGGAGGTTAATTTGTTCGCAAAGTGTTGCCATTTTCATTGAGTCTTATACTACATTCGAAAAATTCTATCTATCAGAGTCATTTTTCTCTGCAACCGACTTCGTAAGACCTTGTTCCAGTTTTTATTTAATAATCCAAGAAAGGGAAATAGTGTCTCTTAAAATGGCGTATTGACGATAGGTAACCTCCTAGCATGTAATAGATGATTCAAAGTAAGAAATAACGTTTTGCAGAAGAATCGTTGGGAAAATATTAATTTTTTAATATCTCGTTCAACCTGTTGCCTCTTATCAATTCATCTGGTATTATTGTGCCGCATTTTCAAGAGTTTTCTTAGTATTGTTTGTAACTTGTAATAAAGGTATGTAATTTATGTGGTGTTCGTCCGTGTATGCTACAGATATTGCTCTTATTATCAGCCACAATACCAATGTTTAATTACTTTTTTTTGAGATAATGAGTCTGTGATTTGCTAGTGTAATGGTATGATAGGTGTTGTCTGTATTAGACATTATAGTATCCCCATCTTTAACTTTGAGAGAGGAGAGAAGAGCCAAATTCAACGACTTGCTGGTTTTGTTGCTTCTCTGAGGAATACTCGTACAATCGCAAAACAGTATTTATTTATGACACTATAGGGTACTTGGTGGAGTTGGATCCCCTAAAATGAGATAGATTTGGCTACGGCATCACATGGAATTTAGTAAAACAAAACAATTGCACAGCATTGCAAGATGTGGAAGAAGGAAGCCAGAATTGTCTCTACTGGGAGGTAGGAGGAGAAATGCCAACATGTGGCATTGGATAAACTATAGTTAGTAAGTTAAACCAAACAATTCAATCACTGCTTTTCTTCACCAACTCTCTGCTTTATAAAATAAATAAAAGACAACAAGTTATATAAGAAAGATATCAACGATGTTTATTATTTATTGACTTCACGTAAATTAAAGCCAATAAATGCAAAACTAAAATGACAGCAATTATCGGTTGGAAAAGAATCGTTTTCGAAAATCACTAGTGAAGAATTTCTATAAAAAAAAGCTTGAAGCCTTAAAATGTCAACGTCGAAACGTTTTGACCTAAAAACGTCTATCCATTTATAAAAGTAACATGCAATCGATTCCAATAGCAATTAGCACAAATCCATTACTACGGGATATAGTAGTTACGATTTCCTCCCAAAACGTGTCATTTTGCTTTTATGGATCGCTACTGATAAATTAATCATAAAACAAAAACTTCATAGCGTGTGTTGTTTTTTTATATTCTATGTTGTAGTACTACTTGCACGGAAGATTCGCTTTTATTGACTGTACACTTTCTCCCACCTGTTGGCTTCGATGCAATTTCTAGAATAATTCTTTAGAATATTACATATTACTTTATTAATAATAAAATAAATACCTAATATAATACAATACTACATAGGGTATTTCTCCCATAATGTCCCTAATCCCAATACTAATACATATATCTTTTCTCCCTTAGTCCATCCCTATTCCAGCTATCTTTCTACTGTTACACTCCCTCATGCTCATGATAGAGAAGACGTATCCTACACGTACATACACTGCACAAAATATGTCAACATGCCTATTTACAAGATCTATCAAAGTTATATGATTTTCTTCCTTACAATAACCTTACAATCCTTTTCAACTCTATTGCCCTAAACATATTTTAAAACATTTAAATGCGCGATAGTATAGCGAAAACCGAGAGATTGATCTACGTGTTCAGTCACTAAAACTTATTCAAGACTGGGAAGTCCTGGTCACCAACAAAAACATCCTGGGAGACTACTTTTGTTTCATTGATAGCTAACTGTGAAAGAATTGCAGACAACTTTACAAACCTAAAAAAATAAAACAATAACATAGTATATCTATAGTATAAAACGTAAGGTTAGATGTATATTATAAATAGAAGGGTAGAAATAAGTACCTACAATGCACTCCCCACTAGTAAATTTATTAAGAAAGCAAACATTATTTTTTAAGAAGTATTTAAAATAATTTGAAATTTATGAAGCTAAATAGAGTAGTATGCAATGGTGTAACCATTGTACAGAGTAGAAATGTCATGGGGCTGAATCTGTTTCACTTTAATTAAGAATTTATATTATATATATATATATATATATATATATATATATATATATATATATATATATATATATATATATATATATATATATATATAGAAATATTTTCACTGATTTTAAGTTATTACTATTAAAATGTATTATCTTTATCAATAAACAGTTATCATTACATTTGTATAAATAAACCCTGAGAGTGTTTAAGAACAGTTTATACAAACAATAAAAGGTAAGACCCAACTACTAAGGTAGTCGTACAACTAATAACAAGAGTCAAAGTACTAAACAGACATTTTATCGCGTTTCCTTGATCGTTTTTCCTAAATTAACTCTATATAATGCCTTGTTATAAGCAATAGCAAAATATTCCGTTTAAAAACGCAAAGGGTTATTTACGAACGACGGAATATTGCAGGTTAAAAAAAAAACATTCCTGCTTATAATTACTCATATAATTTTATATTCTCTACATAAAGTCGTGTTAGTATGTAAGTTTAAGAAAATTTGTGTGTATCTTTTTTTGCTACGTTTTGTGAATAAAGCCTTTAGAGCACATGTTTACCATTGCATAGGACGCTGAAATTTTCGAATAATTGCAAAAGGCTTCCTTTGCAATTACCACATTTGTTCTCAAACGGTTTTTGTTGTGTGTGGCTGGAAGCCTTGATGTTTTTGTATCCATGCTCAACACATATCCATATTAAAATTCCCTTTGTACTAATTAACCGAAAGGTGTTATAACGAATTTCGCTCTTTCATTTGGAATAGTTTTTTTCAAGCAAAAGCAAAGACTTAATAGGTGTTTTTAAATCTTTATATACACAATTATAAATTGAGGTTAAGGAAAGTAAAATGAAATAAAGTTTTTTGCATAGTAATACTTGAATAAGCCTTGACACACACACACACACACACACACACACACACACACACACACACACAAACACACACAAACACACACACACACACACACACACACACACACAAACACACACACACACACACACACACAAACACACACACACACACACACACACACACACAAACACACATACACACACACACACACACACACACACACACACACAAGCACACAAACACACACACACACACACACAAACACACACACACACACACAAGAAACACACACACACACACACACACACCCGTCGAGATTATTATTATAATTAAATTGGAATTTAGAATTTCTCTCCCTTTAAAGGATTCTGTTAAGTAATATTCCGGCCGTGGACGGTCTCCGTATATACAATTTATATAAATAAATATATTAGAACTTTATTTTAATTATTTGCCTTTTACGGGTCGTCTTTATTTCTATAAGTTACCTCTGGTGCTCATTGGTTTCCTTGGGGAGGTTTGCTGATCGAAACCCAAAGCTCCCTCAGTCACCATGTAGACGTTTGAGGGCTCTATCTGTTCAACTCTCACTATAAGACTCTTAATATAAGACTAGGTTGTTTTAATTTAATAAGAGATCGAAATATACTTGTTTAGCACGATCAGCTGTTTATTATACGTCCGCTAAAGCGTGCCGGTCTCCAGCGGAGACCTTGAAACTATTTACCATCTTTCGTTTGCGGTTCTCTAGGCTTGCCTGTAATACAAAAAAAAACTTTATAATCTATACGCCTTAGTATAGATCATATAATCTAGACTATATAATCATATGCCTTAATATGCCTATAAACGACTTCTGCCTTCATGTCCGGTTGTGGTATGTCATGTCCGGGTGTGGTATGACATGTCCGGGTGTGGTATGACATGTCCGGGTGTGGTATGACATGTCCGGGTGTGGTATGACATGTCCGGGTGTGGTATGACATGTCCGGGTGTGGTATGACATGTCCGGGTGTGGTATGACATGTCCGCGTGTGGTATGACATGGCCGGGTGTGGTATGACATGTCCGGGTATGGTATGAAATGTCCGGGTGTGGTATGACATGTCCGGGTGTGGTATGGCATGTCCGGGTGTGGTATGACATGTCCGGGTGTGGTATGGCATGTCCGGGTGTGGTATGACATGTCCGGGTGTGGTGTGACATGTCCGGGTGTGGTATGACCTGCCCGGGTGTGGTATGACATTTCCGGGTGTGGTATGACATGTCCGGGTGTGGTATGACATGCCCGGGTGTGGTATGACATGTCCGGGTGTGGTATGACATGCCCGGGTGTGGTATGACATGTCCGGGTGTGGTGTGACATGTCCGGGTGTGGTATGACATGCCCGGGTGTGGTATGACATGTCCGGGTGTGGTATGACATGTCCGGGTGTGGTATGACATGTCCGGGTGTGGTGTTACATGCCTGGGTGTGGTATGACATGTCCGGGTGTGGTATGACATGTCCGGGTGTGGTATGACACGTCAGGGTGTGGTATGACATGTCCGGGTGTGGTGTGACATGTCCGGGTGTGGTATGACCTGCCCGGGTGTGGTATGACATGTCCGGGTGTGGTATGACATTTCCGGGTGTGGTATGACATGTCCGGGTGTGGTATGACATGTCCGGGTGTGGTATGGCATTTCCGGGTGTGGTATGACATGTCCGGGTGTGGTACTAAGTAACATCGTAACTTGTACTTAGCTATTTCGGAGCTCTATAACTAATAGACAATTAAAAGTTATAGCATTGACAGCAAGAGTTGGCTAACAACATACTTTATTATTCAATTTTTGGCTTCTCTTACCTGTCATTTTGTAAACTAAATACACTGCACAACAAAGTTTTTGTTTCGAGGTTGAAATTAGCTGATTTTAATGTATTTCCACGTGTTAAAACCGAAAATGACTATAAAAATTATATATTAGCTCGTATTTCAGATATATATATATATATATATATATATATATATATATATATATATATATATATATTGAGTTTTCAACAAATGAAATATTTCATTACCAACAGTTGGTACACAGGTTTGTTTACATAATTTCCCTCTCTTCAGCTGTTCATAAGTAGTAAACATAACCTATGTGAGTTTGTCAGTTGTACGTACGTGGTTGCTATTGAAATTATTGTGTGAAGTTGATTTTTAAATTAATGTTAGTGCTGATCTGAAATGCCTCGAAAGTGTGTGAATTCTGTCGATAGCTTTTGCTATATATGTGGTGAAATAACATTTTTGGCTCAGAAACGTAAAATGACACCTATCGTTAAGACTGCCTATGAACATTATTTTGGTGTGAAAGTTGGGGACCAAGATAAATCATGGGCTCCTCATATTTGTTGCAATTCTTGTTCCGTCATATTGCGAGAGTGGCTGAAAAATAAAAACCGGGCAATGGCTTTTGCAGTAAATATGGTTTGGCGTGAGCCTACCAATCATACAGACGACTGTTATTTCTGCTTAACTCCTCCCATTAAGCAAGGTTTATCTATGAAGAAAAGAGGAGCGGTTAAATACCCTAATCTCCCATCTGCTCTTCGGCCTGTACCACACTCAGACACTTTGCCAGTCCCTTCTCCACCCCAAAACTATGAAATTTTAGAGGAAGGTGATGAAGACTGTTTAGAAGGAGCAACCCATCCTTCAACATCTTATGACCCTGATTTTCAGGTAAGCGATAGATCTAGTGATCCGCACAAAATTAGTCAAGCAGAGTTGAGTGACCTTATACGAGATCTTGGCTTGTCTAAGGTAAAGGCTGAGCTTTTAGGGTCAAGACTACAACAGTGGAATCTTCTAAAACATGATGTGAAAATATCTCAGTACAGACAGCGTCAAAAAGATTTGCTTCCTTTTTTTGAGAAAAAAGAAAACCTCGTAGTTTGTTCTGATGTTAATGGTTTGATGGACTGCTTCAAATTGGTTCACACTCTATCTGAATGGTGACTGTTTATAGACTCTTCAAAACTAAGCTTAAAAGCTGTACTTCTGCATAATGGAAATCAGCTACCTTCTATTCCTATAGGTCATGCAGTACACATGAAGGAAACTTATATAAATATGAAAACACTTCTCCAATCAATCAAATATGAACAACACAAGTGGCAAATCTGTGGTGATCTGAAAGTCATTGCTATACTCCTAGGAATGCAATTAGGGTTCACCAAGTACTGTTGTTTTTTATGTCTGTGGGACAGCCGGGATAGAAAATCTCACTATAAAAAAGTGAACTGGCCTACACGAGACCTAAACCTTAATGAGAAAAATGTAGTTTACGAGCCTCTTGTAGATCCTAAGGATGCTCTCTTACCCCCATTACATATTAAGTTGGGACTAATGAAAAACTTTGTGAAGGCCATGGACCAGGAAGGACAAGCTTTTAAGTACTTGAGAGCAAAGTTTCCCAGGTTAAGTGATGCTAAAGTCAAGGAAGGCATCTTTATTGGGCCTCAAATCCGTGAAATCGTAAATGATCCTGCTTTTGACATGATTGTAACAGGAAATGAAAAAAGAGCCTGGGAAGCCTTTAAGGGAGTTGTACATGGGTTTTTAGGTAACAAAAGAGATGATAACTTCACAGCATTGGTTAAAGAGCTTCTTCAAGCTTACCACCAACTTGGATGCAACATGTCCTTAAAAATTCATTTTCTTCACTCTCATCTTAATTTCTTCCCACAAAACTGTGGAGCTGTGAGTGACGAACATGGAGAAAGATTCCATCAAGACATTGCCTTAATGGAACAGAGATATCAGGGCCGTTGGAATGAAGCAATGCTTGCAGACTACTGCTGGTCTGTGTGTAGGGATGCTCCAGAAGTGTTTTATAAAAGACAAGCTAAACGACAGCGATCTTACAATGAATCGGATTGACTTAATTGAAATTTGGTGGTACAAACTTCTTTTATTTGTCAAGACACTAAGAATAATGTTTTTTTAATCAATTTTGTACTTGAAATATTGTAAAAGAAACATAACAATATTGTTTTATGTACTTTCACTTTTCTCGTATAGTATAACTACTCTTTAAGATTAAGTACTGTGTATCTCAAAAACAAAGCTAATAAAATTTTTCATTGTTATTTTCGTTTTTATCACCCCAAAATTAGTAGAAATTGACTAATTTAGTGTAGGAAACATTCAAAAAATATTTTTTTGTTGTGCAGTGATATCAAAGTTTATTTGACAATATTTTCAATAAAACTAAAGTCATCATAACAAAGGTTATTCCTAAATTTGTTTGCATGTGTTTGCAATTCAAAAAATTAAGGCCACTTTTACGAATTAATATTTTCGGCCTCTTAGATAAAAAATTAAAAATTAAGAAAATGTGGTAACACATTTTTACTCCTCAAACGTTTACATGCCTTTGGTTTTGCTGTATAACTTGAGTTTAATCACTTTATTAAAATGAACAGACCTACATTATTCACAAAAACTAAATGTTTATGCTGTTATACAAAGTCAAATGCAACTAAGTAGCAAACTATAACGTTCAATAGTAGACAAATACGTGTGTCACTATACAAAAACTAAATGTTTATGCTGTTATACGAAGTCAAATACAACTAAGTAGCAAACTATAACGTTCAATAGTAAACAAATACGTGTGTCACTATACAAAAACTAAATGTTTATGCTGTTATACAAAGTCAAATGCAACTAAATAGCAAACTATAACGTTCAATAGTAAACAAATACGTGTGTCACTATACAAAAACTAAATGTTTATGCTGTTATACAAAGTCAAATGCAACTAAGTAGGAAACTATAACGTTCAATAGTAAACAAATACGTGTGTCACTATACAAAAACTAAATGTTTATGCTGTTATACAAAGTCAAATGCAACTAAATAGCAAACTATAACGTTCAATAGTAAACAAATACGTGTGTCACTATACAAAAACTAAATGTTTATGCTGTTATACAAAGTCAAATGCAACTAAGTAGGAAACTATAACGTTCAATAGTAAACAAATACGTGTGTCACTATACAAAAACTAAATGTTTATGCTGTTATACAAAGTCAAATGCTACTAAATAGCAAACTATAACGTTCAATAGTAAACAAATACGTGTGTCACTATACAAAAACTAAATGTTTATGCTGTTATACAAAGTCAAATACAACTAAGTAGCAAACTATAACGTTCAATAGTAAACAAATACGTGTGTCACTATACAAAAACTAAATGTTTATGCTGTTATACAAAGTCAAATGCAACTAAGTAGGAAACTATAACGTTCAATAGTAAACAAATACGTGTGTCACTATACAAAAACTAAATGTTTATGCTGTTATACAAAGTCAAATACAACTAAGTAGCAAACTATAACGTTCAATAGTATACAAATACGTGTGTCACTATACAAAAACTAAATGTTTATGCTGTTATACAAAGTCAAATACAACTAAGTAGCAAACTGCAACGTTCAATAGTAAACAAATACGTGTGTCACTATACAAAAACTAAATGTTTATGCTGTTATACAAAGTCAAATGCAACTAAGCAGCAAACTATAACGTTCAATAGTAAACAAATACCTGTGTCACTATACAAAAACTAAATGTTTATGCTGTTATACAAAGTCAAATGCAACTAAGTAGCAAACTATAACGTTCAATAGTAAACAAATACGTGTGTCACTATACAAAAACTAAATGTTTATGCTGTTATACAAAGTCAAATACAACTAAGTAGCAAACTATAACGTTCAATAGTAAACAAATACGTGTGTCACTATACAAAAACTAAATGTTTATGCTGTTATACAAAGTCAAATACAACTAAGTAGCAAACTGCAACGTTCAATAGTAAACAAATACGTGTGTCACTATACAAAAAATAATGTTTATGCTGTTATACAAAGTCAAATACAACTAAGTAGCAAACTATAACGTTCAATAGTAAACAAATACGTGTGTCACTATACAAAAACTAAATGTTTATGCTGTTATACAAAGTCAAATACAACTAAGTAGCAAACTATAACGTTCAATAGTAAACAAATACGTGTGTCAATATACAAAAACTAAATGTTTATGCTGTTATACAAAGTCAAATACAACTAAGTAGCAAACTATAACGTTCAATAGTAAACAAATACGTGTGTCACTATACAAAAACTAAATGTTTATGCTGTTATACAAAGTCAAATACAACTAAGTAGCAAACTATAACGTTCAATAGTAAACAAATACGTGTGTCACTATACAAAAACTAAATGTTTATGCTGTTATACAAAGTCAAATACAACTAAGTAGCAAACTATAACGTTCAATAGTAAACAAATACGTGTGTCACTATACAAAAACTAAATGTTTATGCTGTTATACAAAGTCAAATACAACTAAGTAGCAAACTATAACGTTCAATAGTAAACAAATACGTGTGTCACTATACAAAAACTAAATGTTTATGCTGTTATACAAAGTCAAATACAACTAAGTAGCAAACTGCAACGTTCAATAGTAAACAAATACGTGTGTCACTATACAAAAACTAAATGTTTATGCTGTTATACAATGTCAAATACAACTAAGTAGCAAACTATAACGTTCAATAGTAAAAAAATACGTGTGTCACTATACAAAAACTAAATGTTTATGCTGTTATACAGAGTCAAATGCAACTAAGTAGCAAACTATAACGTTCAATAGTAAACAAATACGTGTGTCACTATACAAAAACTAAATGTTTATGCTGTTATACAAAGTCAAATACAACTAAGTAGCAAACTATAACGTTCAATAGTAAACAAATACGTGTGTCACTATACAAACACTAAATGTTTATGCTGTTATACAAAGTCAAATGCAACTAAGTAGCAAACTATAACTTTCAATAGTAAACAAATACGTGTGTCACTATACAAAAACTAAATGTTTATGCTGTTATACAAAGTCAAATACAACGAAGTAGCAAACTGCAACGTTCAATAGTAAACAAATACGTGTGTCACTATACAAAAACTAAATGATTATGCTGTTATACAAAGACAAATGCAACTAAGCAGCAAACTATAACGTTCAATAGTAAACAAATACGTGTGTCACTATTCAAAAACTAAATGTTTATGCTGTTATACAAAGTCAAATGCAACTAAGCAGCAAACTATAACGTTCAATAGTAAACAAATACCTGTGTCACTATACAAAAACTAAATGTTTATGCTGTTATACAAAGTCAAATGCAACTAAGTAGCAAACTATAACGTTCAATAGTAAACAAATACGTGTGTCACTATACAAAAACTAAATGTTTATGCTGTTATACAAAGTCAAATGCAACTAAGTAGCAAACTATAACTTTCAATAGTAAACAAATACGTGTGTCACTATACAAAAACTAAATGTTAATGCTGTTATACAAAGTCAAATGCAACTAAGTAGCAAACTATAACGTTCAATAGTAAACAAATACGTATGTCACTATACAAAAACTAAATGTTTATGCTGTTATACAAAGCCAAATGCAACTAAGTAGCAAACTATAACGTTCAATAGTAAACAAATACGTGTGTCACTATACAAAAACTAAATGTTTATGCTGTTATACAAAGTCAAATACAACTAAGTAGCAAACTGCAACGTTCAATAGTAAACAAATACGTGTGTCACTATACAAAAACTAAATGTTTATGCTGTTATACAAAGTCAAATGCAACTAAGCAGCAAACTATAACGTTCAATAGTAAACAAATACCTGTGTCACTATACAAAAACTAAATGTTTATGCTGTTATACAAAGTCAAATGCAACTAAGTAGCAAACTATAACGTTCAATAGTAAACAAATACGTGTGTCACTATACAAAAACTAAATGTTTATGCTGTTATACAAAGTCAAATACAACTAAGTAGCAAACTATAACGTTCAATAGTAAACAAATACGTGTGTCACTATACAAAAACTAAATGTTTATGATGTTATACAAAGTCAAATACAACTAAGTAGCAAACTGCAACGTTCAATAGTAAACAAATACGTGTGTCACTATACAAAAAATAATGTTTATGCTGTTATACAAAGTCAAATACAACTAAGTAGCAAACTATAACGTTCAATAGTAAACAAATACGTGTGTCACTATACAAAATCTAAATGTTTATGCTGTTATACAAAGTCAAATACAACTAAGTAGCAAACTATAACGTTCAATAGTAAACAAATACGTGTGTCACTATACAAAAACTAAATGTTTATGCTGTTATACAAAGTCAAATACAACTAAGTAGCAAACTATAACGTTCAATAGTAAACAAATACGTGTGTCACTATACAAAAACTAAATGTTTATGCTGTTATACAAAGTCAAATACAACTAAGTAGCAAACTATAAAGTTCAATAGTAAACAAATACGTGTGTCACTATACAAAAACTAAATGTTTATGCTGTTATACAAAGTCAAATACAACTAAGTAGCAAACTATAACGTTCAATAGTAAACAAATACGTGTGTCACTATACAAAAACTAAATGTTTATGCTGTTATACAAAGTCAAATACAACTAAGTAGCAAACTATAACGTTCAATAGTAAACAAATACGTGTGTCACTATACAAAAACTAAATGTTTATGCTGTTATACAAAGTCAAATGCAACTAAGTAGCAAACTATAACGTTCAATAGTAAACAAATACGTGTGTCACTATACAAAAACTAAATGTTTATGCTGTTATACAAAGTCAAATACAACTAAGTAGCAAACTATAACGTTCAATAGTAAACAAATACGTGTGTCACTATACAAAAACTAAATGTTTATGCTGTTATACAAAGTCAAATACAACTAAGTAGCAAACTATAACGTTCAATAGTAAACAAATACGTGTGTCACTATACAAAAACTAAATGTTTATGCTGTTATACAAAGTCAAATGCAACTAAGTAGCAAACTATAACGTTCAATAGTAAACAAATACGTGTGTCACTATACAAATACTAAATGTATATGCTGTTATACAAAGTCAAATACAACTAAGTAGCAAACTATAACGTTCAATAGTAAACAAATACGTGTGTCACTATACAAAAACTAAATGTATATGCTGTTATACAAAGTCAAATGCAACTAAATAGCATACTATAACGTTCAATAGTAAAGACATACGTGTGTCACTATACAAAAACTAAATGTTTATGCTGTTATACAAAGTCAAATACAACTAAGTAGCAAACTATAACGTTCAATAGTAAACAAATACGTGTGTCACTATACAAAAACTAAATGTTTATGCTGTTATACAAAGTCAAATACAACTAAGGAGCAAACTATAACGTTCAATAGTAAACAAATACGTGTGTCACTATACTAAAAATAAATGTTTATGCTGTTATACAAAGTCAAATACAACTAAGTAGCAAACTATAACGTTCAATAGTAAACAAATACGTGTGTCACTATACAAAAACTAAATGTTTATGCTGTTATACAAAGTCAAATACAACTAACTAGCAAACTATAACGTTCAATAGTAAACAAATACGTGTGTCTTTATACACAAACTAAATGTTTATGCTGTTATACAAAGTCAAATGCAACTAAGTAGCAAACTATAACGTTCAATAGTAAACAAATACGTGTGTCACTATACAAAAATTAATTGTTTATGCTGTTATACAAAGTCAAATGCAACTAAGTAGCAAACTATAACGTTCAATAGTAAACAAATACGTGTGTCACTATACAAAAACTAAATGTTTATGCTGTTATACAAAGTCAAATACAACTAAGTAGCAAACTATAACGTTCAATAGTAAACAAATACGTGTGTCACTATACAAAAACTAAATGTTTATGCTGTTATACAAAGTCAAATGCAACTAAGTAGCAAACTATAACGTTCAATAGTAAACAAATACGTGTGTCACTATACAAAAACTAAATGTTTATGCTGTTATACAAAGTCAAATGCAACTAAGCAGCAAACTATAACGTTCAATAGTAAACAAATACGTGTGTCACTATACAAAAACTAAATGTTTATGCTGTTATACAAAGTCAAATGCAACTAAGCAGCAAACTATAACGTTCAATAGTAAACAAATACGTGTGTCACTATACAAAAACTAAATGTTTATGCTGTCATACAAAGTCAAATGCAACTAAGTAGCAAACTATAACGTTCAATAGTAAACAAATACGTGTGTCACTATACAAAAACTAAATGTTTATGCTGTTATACAAAGTCAAATGCAACTAAGCAGCAAACTATAACGTTCAATAGTAAACAAATACGTGTGTCACTATACAAAAACTAAATGTTTATGCTGTTATACAAAGTCAAATACAACTAAGTAGCAAACTATAACGTTCAATAGTAAACAAATACGTGTGTCACTAAACAAAAACTAAATGTTTATGCTGTTATACAAAGTCAAATGCAACTAAGCAGCAAACTATAACGTTCAATAGTAAACAAATACGTGTGTCACTATACAAAAACTAAATGTTTATGCTGTTATACAAAGTCAAATGCAACTAAGTAGCAAACTATAACGTTCAATAGTAAACAAATACGTGTGTCACTATACAAAAACTAAATGTTTATGCTGTTATACAAAGTCAAATGCAACTAAGCAGCAAACTATAACGTTCAATAGTAAACAAATACGTGTGTCACTATACAAAAACTAAATGTTTATGCTGTTATACAAAGTCAAATGCAACTAAGTAGCAAACTATAACTTTCAATAGTAAACAAATACGTTTGTCACTATACAAAAACTAAATGTTTATGCTGTTATACAAAGTCAAATGCAACTAAATAGCAAACTATAACGTTCAATAGTAAACAAATACGTGTGTCACTATACAAAAACTAAATGTTTATGCTGTTATACAAAGTCAAATGCAACTAAGCAGCAAACTATAACGTTCAATAGTAAACAAATACGTGTGTCACTATACAAAAACTAAATGTTTATGCTGTTATACAAAGTCAAATGCAACTAAGTAGCAAACTATAACTTTCAATAGTAAACAAATACGTTTGTCACTATACAAAAACTAAATGTTTATGCTGTTATACAAAGTCAAATGCAACTAAATAGCAAACTATAACGTTCAATAGTAAACAAATACGTGTGTCACTATACAAAAACTAAATGTTTATGCTGTTATACAAAGTCAAATGCAACTAAGCAGCAAACTATAACGTTCAATAGTAAACAAATACGTGTGTCACTATACAAGAACTAAATGTTTATGCTGTTATACAAAGTCAAATGCAACTAAGTAGCAAACTCTAACGTTCAAGAGTAAACAAATACGTGTGTCACTATACAAAAACTAAATGTTTATGCTGTTATACAAAGTCAAATACAACTAAGTAGCAAACTATAACGTTCAATAGTAAACAAATACGTGTGTCACTATACAAAAACTAAATGTTAATGCTGTTATACAAAGTCAAATGCAACTAAGTAGCAAACTATAACGTTCAATAGTAAACAAATACGTGTGTCACTATACAAAAACTATATGTTTATGCTGTTATACAAAGTCAAATGCAACTAAGTAGCAAACTATAACGTTCAATAGTAAACAAATACGTGTGTCACTATACAAAACCTAAATGTTTATGCTGTTATACAAAGTCAAATGCAACTAAGCAGCAAACTATAACGTTCAATAGTAAACAAATACGTGTGTCACTATACAAAAACTAAATGTTTATGCTGTTATACAAAGTCAAATGCAACTAAGTAGCAAACTATAACGTTCAATAGTAAACAAATACGTGTGTCACTATACAAAAACTAAATGTTTATGCTGTTATACAAAGTCAAATGCAACTAAGCAGCAAACTATAACGTTCAATAGTAAACAAATACGTGTGTCACTATACAAAAACTAAATGTTTATGCTGTTATACAAAGTCAAATGCAACTAAGTAGCAAACTATAACTTTCAATAGTAAACAAATACGTTTGTCACTATACAAAAACTAAATGTTTATGCTGTTATACAAAGTCAAATGCAACTAAATAGCAAACTATAACGTTCAATAGTAAACAAATACGTGTGTCACTATACAAAAACTAAATGTTTATGCTGTTATACAAAGTCAAATGCAACTAAGCAGCAAACTATAACGTTCAATAGTAAACAAATACGTGTGTCACTATACAAAAACTAAATGTTTATGCTGTTATACAAAGTCAAATGCAACTAAGTAGCAAACTATAACTTTCAATAGTAAACAAATACGTTTGTCACTATACAAAAACTAAATGTTTATGCTGTTATACAAAGTCAAATGCAACTAAATAGCAAACTATAACGTTCAATAGTAAACAAATACGTGTGTCACTATACAAAAACTAAATGTTTATGCTGTTATACAAAGTCAAATGCAACTAAGCAGCAAACTATAACGTTCAATAGTAAACAAATACGTGTGTCACTATACAAGAACTAAATGTTTATGCTGTTATACAAAGTCAAATGCAACTAAGTAGCAAACTCTAACGTTCAAGAGTAAACAAATACGTGTGTCACTATACAAAAACTAAATGTTTATGCTGTTATACAAAGTCAAATACAACTAAGTAGCAAACTATAACGTTCAATAGTATACAAATACTTGTGTTACTATACAAAAACTAAATGTTTATGCTGTTATACAAAGTCAAATACAACTAAGTAGCAAACTATAACGTTCAATAGTAAACAAATACGTGTGTCACTATACAAAAACTAAATGTTTATGCTGTTATACAAAGTCAAATGCAACTAAGCAGCAAACTATAACGTTCAATAGTAAACAAATACGTGTGTCACTATACAAAAACTAAATGTTTATGCTGTTATACAAAGTCAAATACAACTAAGTAGCAAACTATAACGTTCAATAGTAAACAAATACGTGTGTCACTATACAAAAACTTAATGTTTATGATGTTATACAAAGTCAAATGCAACTAAGTAGCAAACTATAACGTTCAATAGTAAACATATACGTGTGTCACTATACAAAAACTAAATGTTTATGCTGTTATACAAAGTCAAATACAACTAAGTAGCAAACTATAACGTTCAATAGTAAACAAATACGTGTGTCACTATACAAAAACTAAATGTTTATGCTGTTATACAAAGTCAAATGCAACTAAGTAGCAAACTATAACGTTCAATAGTAAACAAATACGTGTGTCACTATACAAAAACTAAATGTTTATGCTGTTATACAAAGTCAAATGCAACTAAGTAGCAAACTATAACGTTCAATAGTAAACAAATACGTGTGTCACTATACAAAAACTAAATGTTTATGCTGTTATACAAAGTCAAATGCAACTAAGTAGCAAACTATAACGTTCAATAGTAAACAAATACGTGTGTCACTATATAAAAACTAAATGTTTATTATGCTGTTATACAAAGTCAAATGCAACTAAGTAGCAAACTATAACGTTCAATAGTAAACAAATACGTGTGTCACTATACAAAAACTAAATGTTTATGCTGTTATACAAAGTCAAATGCAACTAAGTAGCAAACTATAACGTTCAATAGTAAACAAATACGTGTGTCACTATACAAAAACTAAATGTGTATGCTGTTATACAAAGTCAAATGCAACTAAGTAGCAAACGATAACGTTCAATAGTAAACAAATACGTGTGTCACTATACAAAAACTAAATGTTTATGCTGTTATACAAAGTCAAATGCAACTAAGTAGCAAACTATAACGTTCAATAGTAAACAAATACGTGTGTCACTATACAAAAACTAAATGCTTTAATTTATTAGAGATTCTTTTTGTAAATGCAGGTACTATAAAATCCTTTATTACACCTAAACGGACCAGCTTCTTTATAGTCAACTCCATTATATGAAACAGTGTAAAATACAAAATTTAACTAAAGGAACGAGCTACAATATTTATTACTAAGAAATACGAGTGTCATTAACACAAAGACAATTCGTAATTGAGTCACTATCTATCTCCGAAGCGGGTAACAAACTAATTCTGGTTCTCTGGCCAGTCTAACCTTGTATCTGAACTTTCTACACCTAACTTCTTAAATCATAATATTACGATGTAATTCTTAAATAAAAAGATGAAACAAAATCATCGATACACTGTAATGTGCGCAAGTAATAAGGTCGATATATCGTTGCCCAGGTAAGTAATTGTTTTAGTAAAGAACGTGTAGTAAATTACGTGATTATCAAAGTTAAGAAATCTTTAGCAGTAAAAGCAATAGATAAAATTTAGATAAAATCTAAAGCAATAAATATCTTTAAACAAATAACATTAGAGATATTTTAAAAGAAAATTATAATTGTTCTTCAAGACTGTACTTCAATGTAGCGAGGATAGTTTTATGAAATCTTTGTTCTTACTACCTTGGTGTCATCTTCAGATTCAAGTAAACGGAGAATTTCTGTTATCAATGGTTCTTGAATTCATTAAAATTATATTTCTTTCTATATGTCTCGTTTGATCTAATTTTCTATATTTTCTATTTTTTAAGTTTCTTTTTCTCCAAAAACGTACAGACGAAAATAAAACTAAGACCATATAAGTAAATGGTTTTGTCAATCATATTTGGAGATTTCATTGACGCATTTGTAATCTAAAACAATAAAGTTATACATCTTGCAGTTTTATTTAAAGTTTTTTCATACAAAATTATAATTATTTAGAATATCAAAATACTTTATAAATAAAAACTACAAAAATCCAAAAAAAAAAGAAAAATTTTAATATATGAAAAATTCGATTAAAACATCTATTTGATACCATCTCATCTGTAAGACACTGAACAATTTCACGGATTTCCCATTGTAAAACAATAACAGTGAGAAATAGCCGTTTAGCAATGTATTGTTTGTTCTACAAATTATGGAAATCCAATTGCCTTACGAAGTCGGTATTTTCGCAAACGATAATTAGGCCGCGGCGAAAGTTCATCTCAAGCCCCTAAGTTCAACCCTAATTAATCGGGACCACCCCATGAACCATTTATCACATCGATGTAATTTTAAAGAATATTTTATACCCAAATCATTCGAAGGGTGATTAATCAGCGAAGCTCTACAGCCGTGCTAAGACTGTAATTCAATATTTTTTTCGTATTTAAAACGGATTTTTTTATCTGCTCGAGCAGATTTGGTTTTTTACTTTCATTTTACACTAAAATGTCTTGATTAAATTAATTCCTTGTTGTGCATCAAACGAAATAAGTTATTTTTAACAAGAATGTTTGCTAATAAATTTATAAGCAACATTACAGAAATTATATTTGAGTATAGTTTTCATAGATTTGCTAATACATTAACTTTTAAACGTATTATATAAATACATACAAGTATTATATGTATGTATATATATATATATATATATATATATATATATACATATCACTTTCTCTATATGTACTTAAACAAGAATCTTGGTATTTATGCGAGTTTACGAAGGTTGATAGTACCTCCATTATCTAACATCACTGACCAGGGGTTGTAGTAGACTCTTATATATATATATATATATATATTTATTTATTAAATTAAAAATATTTCAAAAACAAGAACACTTTTAATGAATATATTTATTCTTATAATAAATAAATAAATAAAATAAAAAACAATAATAATAATAATAATAACAAATAAAAAATAAAATAAATAAATACTTCAAGAATAAATATATTCATTAAAAGTATTCTTGTTTCTGAAATATTTTTAATTTAATAACTATATTACAAGAAAACGTATCACCATATTTAATAAATATATATATATATATATATATACATAAATATTTGTAAGTGAGGTTATTAAAGTAGAACAATAATGTATTACTATATTATCAATAATATTAATAACAAAAAATATAAATGCATAAATAATAAGAACTTGTAAAAGAAGTTATTAAAGAATATATCGCATTACTTATTCCTGATGATGTTAATACTCTTTACTAACTTAAAGCTTTTAATACAAAATTAGTAAATAATCCTTGTATTTGATTGCCCCAGGTTTATTGGTTACCAAACAAGAAAACATTATATATATATATATATATATATATATATATATATATATATATATATATATATGTATATATATATATATATATATATATATTTATATATATATGTATATATATATATATATATATATATATATATATATATATATATATGTGTGTGTGTGTGTGTGTGTGTGTGTGTGTGTGTGTGTGTGTGTAGTCTATATATGAATGCCTGTATGTAATAACAAATTTATCTCTTTCTCTCTCTCTCTCTCTCTCTCTCTATATATATATATATATATATATATATATATATATATATATATATATATATATATATATATATGTATACACATATGCATTTACACTCAGACATACATACGGCTAAATAATATATTACGCACTGATTATACACGAACCACTATTTTAGTGTTTCAAGGTAACGTGATCTCCAATGTGGTTTCAGATATTGTTACTGCTAGATAGTACTCTTCATGAGGGGTCGCATCCCTCTTGTTGATGACTTCCTCAAGAACTTGAAGATTTATTGTGATTCTAAAATCCTCCATTACCTTGGTGTACAACTACTTGCCGCTTAATCGTAGCTTCTGCCATACTATATAGATTGGCAATACATTGTATACAACAACTTTGAGAATGTATAATACATTGTACGAAGGGATAAAGCAGTTTTAAAATTTAAATTAATTTGGTAACAATAGCGTAGGCCCACAAACACTTTACTTTAAACGTTTTATTTTAACTATGAATCTCGTCTAAGAGTTACACGCTCCAAAGCGGACAGAGAGTACTATATAAATGTATCTTGTTTATTTACAAGTTTCAACTCTCGTTCTAATTTAAATGTAAATATATAGAACTAAAATATAATAAAATGAAATGAGCAAGTTGGGGAAACAGTTAAAACCATATGTAGGTTGGAAGAGTTTAAAATCTACAATATATACTAAGAAAACAGAGATATTATTTGAGGTTCTTGTTAAAGTAAAACTCACAGCCATCGAACCGTTATGTGTAGTTTGTGTGGTGATTGCAGCAAAATATTGTGATATATGTTGTGCTACGAATATATACTAAGAAAACAGAGATATTATTTGAGGTTCTTGTTATAGTAAAACTCACAGCCAACGAACCGTTATGTGTAGTTTGTGTGGTAATTGCAGCAAAATATTGTTGTATATGTTGTGCTACGAATATATACTAAGAAAACAGAGATATTATTTGAGGTTCTTGTTATAGTAAAACTCACAGCCAACGAACCGTTATGTGTAGTTTTTGTGGTGATTGCAGCAAAATATTGTGATATATGTTGTGCTACGAATATATACTAAGAAAACAGAGATATTATTTGAGGTTCTTGTTAAAGTAAAACTCACAGCCAACGAACCGTTATGTGTAGCTTGTGTGGTAATTGCAGCAAAATATTGTTGTATATGTTGTGCTACGAATATATACTAAGAAAACAGAGATATTATTTGAGGTTCTTGTTAAAGTAAAACTCACAGCCAACGAACCGTTATGTGTAGCTTGTGTGGTAATTGCAGCAAAATATTGTTGTATATGTTGTGCTACGAATATATACTAAGAAAACAGAGATATTATTTGAGGTTCTTGTTAAAGTAAAACTCACAGCCAACGAACCGTTATGTGTAGCTTGTGTGGTAATTGCAGCAAAATATTGTTGTATATGTTGTGCTACGAATATATACTAAGAAAACAGAGATATTATTTGAGGTTCTTGTTAAAGTAAAACTCACAGCCAACGAACCGTTATGTGTAGCTTGTGTGGTAATTGCAGCAAAATATTGTTGTATATGTTGTGCTACGAATATATACTAAGAAAACAGAGATATTATTTGAGGTTCTTGTTAAAGTAAAACTCACAGCCAACGAACCGTTATGTGTAGCTTGTGTGGTAATTGCAGCAAAATATTGTTGTATATGTTGTGCTACGAATATATACTAAGAAAACAGAGATATTATTTGAGGTTCTTGTTAAAGTAAAACTCACAGCCAACGAACCGTTATGTGTAGCTTGTGTGGTAATTGCAGCAAAATATTGTTGTATATGTTGTGCTACGAATATATACTAAGAAAACAGAGATATTATTTGAGGTTCTTGTTAAAGTAAAACTCACAGCCAACGAACCGTTATGTGTAGCTTGTGTGGTAATTGCAGCAAAATATTGTTGTATATGTTGTGCTACGAATATATACTAAGAAAACAGAGATATTATTTGAGGTTCTTGTTAAAGTAAAACTCACAGCCAACGAACCGTTATGTGTAGCTTGTGTGGTAATTGCAGCAAAATATTGTTGTATATGTTGTGCTACGAATATATACTAAGAAAACAGAGATATTATTTGAGGTTCTTGTTAAAGTAAAACTCACAGCCAACGAACCGTTATGTGTAGCTTGTGTGGTAATTGCAGCAAAATATTGTTGTATATGTTGTGCTACGAATATATACTAAGAAAACAGAGATATTATTTGAGGTTCTTGTTAAAGTAAAACTCACAGCCAACGAACCGTTATGTGTAGTTTTTGTGGTGATTGCAGCAAAATATTGTGATATATGTTGTGCTACGAATATATACTAAGAAAACAGAGATATTATTTGAGGTTCTTGTTAAAGTAAAACTCACAGCCAACGAACCGTTATGTGTAGCTTGTGTGGTAATTGCAGCAAAATATTGTTGTATATGTTGTGCTACGAATATATACTAAGAAAACAGAGATATTATTTGAGGTTCTTGTTAAAGTAAAACTCACAGCCAACGAACCGTTATGTGTAGCTTGTGTGGTAATTGCAGCAAAATATTGTTGTATATGTTGTGCTACGAATATATACTAAGAAAACAGAGATATTATTTGAGGTTCTTGTTAAAGTAAAACTCACAGCCAACGAACCGTTATGTGTAGCTTGTGTGGTAATTGCAGCAAAATATTGTTGTATATGTTGTGCTACGAATATATACTAAGAAAACAGAGATATTATTTGAGGTTCTTGTTAAAGTAAAACTCACAGCCAACGAACCGTTATGTGTAGTTTGTGTGGTGATTGCAGCAAAATATTCTTGTATATGTTGTGCTACGAATATATACTAAGAAAACAGAGATATTATTTGAGGTTCTTGTTAAAGTAAAACTCACAGCCAACGAACCGTTATGTGTAGTTTTTGTGGTGATTGCAGCAAAATATTGTGATATATGTTGTGCTACGAATATATACTAAGAAAACAGAGATATTATTTGAGGTTCTTGTTAAAGTAAAACTCACAGCCAACGAACCGTTATGTGTAGTTTGTGTGGTAATTGCAGCAAAATATTCTTGTATATGTTGTGCTACGAATATATACTAAGAAAACAGAGATATTATTTGAGGTTCTTGTTAAAGTAAAACTCACAGCCAACGAACCGTTATGTGTAGTTTTTGTGGTGATTGCAGCAAAATATTGTGATATATGTTGTGCTACGAATATATACTAAGAAAACAGAGATATTATTTGAGGTTCTTGTTAAAGTAAAACTTACAGCCAACGAACCGTTATGTGTAGCTTGTGTGGTAATTGCAGCAAAATATTGTGATATATGTTGTGCTACGAATATATACTAAGAAAACAGAGATATTATTTGAGGTTCTTGTTAAAGTAAAACTCACAGCCAACGAACCGTTATGTGTAGCTTGTGTGGTAATTGCAGCAAAATATTGTGATATATGTTGTGCTACGAATATATACTAAGAAAACAGAGATATTATTTGAGGTTCTTGTTAAAGTAAAACTTACAGCCAACGAACCGTTATGTGTAGTTCGAGTGATAAATGCAGTAAAATATTGTAACCGAAAGTAGCAGTATGTTATTATATTTTAAAATTTTGTTTCAATATTTTGTCAGTATTAAAAATTTATACTCGAAATACTTCAACATAGAAATTGAATGAAAAAAAATTAGTTTATTTTAGGTAAAGTTAAGCAATGGTTACGTTAAGTTAGGTTTTCCCCACATTTTTCATACTCAAATAAAACATTTGTGATATAGTGCACCTTAACATTTTTCAAATCAAATTGCACCTTTAAACATTTATATCTTGCAAATATAAAAACAAAATACAGAAATTAAAGTGTAAAACGTTGCTAGAATGTTAGTTATTGAATACCTTCATGTGCTCAAAACTTCAATCAGACGTTGTTAATTGCCAATGTATTTCTAGGAATTTCCAAGATTCTTGAAACCTTTTTCACCACCTCTGTAAATAAAATTGTTTATATTCCCACTTTCAATTACACAGCTGTTAAAACACATCTGATACACGGCCCTCTTTAAATAGGTAAATATACATTTTAATGACAAAGGAAATTAAAAATCTTAAATGTTGATCTTTTAAATTTTCGTCAGTGATTTCTTGAATATTCCACTTTACTGAACGTTAACGAAAGATATTCAGACAGGCTTCTACCCCATTTCTCGTTAATTAATAATCATTCACTTACCAGTTAGCATTGATCAAATGCTATCGATTGGTTCATAACAAATTCACAAGTTAAATAAACGTTGAAGCGATTAAAATTCCAGCCCGACGTACGGGAATGGCGGCGGTCGGGCAAAGTTTTAAATTATTCAGAATAGTTGGCGTAATGTTTGCCGGCCTAATAAAACATTCACCAGCCGCCGTGTATGCAAAAACCTCGCTCCGATTGCGATTGTTCCGAAATTGTTTATTTTAACATTTATTATTAAAAGCGAACCGGAGAACAATAGCAACTTTAATACCGTGAGCGAATACGTTGTTAGAGTTGTGTTTTACGCTGTAAAATAGAAAAACTCTCCGAAAATTTCGTTCTTTTCAAATTGCAAGTTGGATGGGGATGTAAATTTTAAAAGAGTAATTCGATTGTTAATATTGTCTATAGCAATCAGATAAATCTTTTCCTTTTATTAATTAAAGTTTGTCAAATATATAAAATGAGTTTTTGAAAAACATACGAAAAACATTTTTGAGACATAAGTGATCTTCATCAATGTATAAAATAGATGCCTAATAGTGACACCAGTTGTAATTTTTTTTGTCAAACAGCCGACAAAATTAAATGAGCCTAAGTAGTAGCTAGTCTCCATAGTGGCCCACGAGAGCAGCACTTGGCATTGCCCCGTTTATAAGTAGCTGATTTCAACAAAACTGTCTTTTAAAATAGTTTTTTTAATTGAAAATAAAGTTGAGTACAGTCACATAGGAAGAGTATAGGCCATTCTTAATATCTATTTTAGGAAATAGCCTAGGCTACAGTGGTGTGAAACAAAATGGAGTCTGACGCTGCTCATTACTGGTGAAAATCACTTAGTTTGATCGCAAAGGTTATGACTCGGTCAGTTGTTCATAAGTTTAGCTAGATTATAGGTTATTTAAAGCTCAAACCTTAAAATGATAATTTGAATCAGTGGTTAAGCTTCTTAAATATTGCATCGCATCAATTATATCTTGTTAAAGGTATTGCCTAGTTAGTTCTGGAGCTAACAGAATTACCTAGTTTTATTCTTTTAAAACTTAGTTCTGGAGCTAACAGAATTACCTAGTTTTATTCTTTTAAAACTTAGTTCTGGAGCTAACAGAATTACCTAGTTTTATTCTTTTAAAACTTAGTTCTGGAGCTAACAGAATTACCTAGTTTTATTCTTTTAAAACTTAGTTCTGGAGCTAACAGAATTACCTAGTTATATTCTTTTAAAACTTAGTTCTGGAGCTAACAGAATTACCTAGTTTTATTCTTTTAAAACTTAGTTCTGGAGCTAACAGAATTACCTAGTTTTATTCTTTTAAAACTTAGTTCTGGAGCTAACAGAATTACCTAGTTTTATTCTTTTAAAACTTAGCTCTGGAGGTAACAGAATTACCTAGTTTTATTCTTTTAAAACATAATTTTGCTGTTCATCCAGGATGTAGTCAAATACTTGTCTAGTTAGGTTACAGATCTATTTAAAACTCAGTAAACTCATTATTACAGGCATTTCACGCAAGTCGTCACATAGTGCTTTAAATAGTTCTTCTTCAAAGATACTTTTTCCTTTTTGGTGAATGTCGTTGCAGTGTTTCTAGATCACGTGTACATTCTAAAACCAATGAACCAATGACCTATTTACAATAAATAATCGTAAATTATGACGTAGACCACAATTAAAACTAGTAAAATATAATACTCTTTTATGTGTAATCAATCATTGTCTTAAGAAAAATAATCTACATTTTTGTCTGTAAAAGTTAGAGTTTTAATAGAGTTTTCCTTAGCTCAGTTTTTTACTTCAGCCTTAAAAGGATAATCTTCAATCAATAACCAACTCTTATCGTACCTAGTGTTATTTTTTGCGTATTTGTCCTATAGCATATATGATGCTACGAAACAAAACTACGGCCTATAGGAGATAATTAGCTATTTTATTTAAGTACATATATTGTAGATAAGTTGCTATATCAATGAGACCAAACGATATTGTATTGAAGGTATATTTTATCGTCGCTTTTACAACAAGAGTAATAATCGCTGTCAAGAGAAGACAAACAAAAATGGGTCTGATTGTTTACTACAGAAGGGAAATAATAGTCAACATCAAGTTGCAGTTGTGTGAATGAAAAAATAGATAAGAAAAAATAGGTAAAAATGGAAATATATTTTGAGGTAACTATCGCTGCTTAACGATCATGTATTTTAAATTCCTAATTATCTACGTTTATCGTTCTCAAAAACAAGCCAAAATATTATATTTTTAAAACCTTTAATTACTTAATATAAACAAACTGGTTGTCTTGACGAAACACACTAAAGACGCAAGGAAGCCAAATCACCCAGAAACGACCTGAGGGAAAACACGAGTAGCTAAAAAAAAAGAAATACCCTGGATATCAAATTTGGGTTTGTAAAACAACATCTGAAAAACACCGTTTCGGTATCTTGATTTATCTCTGAAAATATTAATTTTATTCATTTTTTTTGGAAATATATTTTATGCTCAGTAAAAATGGTTAAATATATTCAATAAATATCTCTTGAATCTATATCTAATTATTATGTGTTTTAGGGTTTCGAAGTAATTTACATAAATTATTTTAGCAACTTTCCTTATAAACTTCATTGAAAAAGGTGCTCACTTCTTAGTAGGCACTAGACTATAAACAGATTAAATTCATTGGTAACGGATTTCTGCTTCCTGTGTCGCATAAAATAATAGTTATTTTGAAATGGATTTTCATGTACACTCAACGTCTAAGTGGTTTATCAGTTTTAGTCCCTTGAATACGTGTTTTACGTATGTAATATTTAAAACATGTTCATGTCATTAGATGCGTTACATATTAGGTTTTTTAATACTTTATTTCGTGCGAAATCAGGTAGAAGCGCAATCTGTTAGTGATTCAATGAACTACTAAAAACAAAACCTAAATTTATAATTGTTGCTTAGAAACGGACTTTTTTTCAGAACATATTATTAAGTTTTTGTTAACACTCATTGTCTTCCTGTAATTGACAACATGTATGGAAGAAGTGGTATAAATCCATTCCTAAGCATGGGGTCTCTGCCAGGAGGTTTTCGTTAGGTTAAAAATTTTCAACATTTTTCCGCACTACAAAGCTCAGTCTTTGTGTAAGATTATTTTGTTTTATTTATAACAAAATCCGAACTTTTTGTAATTATTACCGCAACTATCCAAGTAATAAAAGCGTTCCGGTTTCGATTCCAGACACGTATAAATACTTTTTTTTGTCCGCAAATAATGTTATACATTTTCGACTTTAGAACTAAACCTTAGATAGTGTCCCACAATACGGCACATGGTTTTAGAAATTGTATTTATACCGAAACTTTTCTTTGTTAATAAATTCAACGATTGTCCATTATCTTTGCTTCTCTTATAATCATTTATTCTTACATTTTTCTGTTCTCTTGCTTCAACATATTATGTTTTTGTTAACATTCATTGTCTTCCTGTAATTGGCGGACATATATGGGAGATGTGCGATATATCCGTTCCTAAGCATGGCGCCTGTGTCACGATGATTTCGTTAGGTTAAAATGTTTCCACATTTTTCCGCACTACAAAGCTCAGTCTTTGTGTAAGATTGATGTGTTTTATTTATAACAAAATCCCAACTTTTTGCAATTATTACCGCAATTATCTAAGAAATAAAAGCATTTTGGTTTCAATTCCAAACATGTATAAATATTTTATTTTATCCGCAAAATAATGTTACATTTTTTCGACTATAAAATTTAGACAATGCGTATAGTTTTTTCTTAGGTTTTCTAGAAAGAAAAACAATGCGAACGCTGAGCACGGAAAGTGCATTCCTTTGTAGGATAGGGTAGAAATAAAACAAGATTTGAAGCAAATGATCCAATCGACTGAACAATGGAATATAGCAGAAATTGTCCTTATGGAAGATATAAGAAAATAAATAAAGCCAGCTATAAAGACAATACTGATCCTCGCAAACATGGAGCACAAAATCGAAACAAAATAATGCTCAGTCGCTCAGTCTGTGTTATAATGTTATTACGTTAGAGCTTCGTGTTTGGAATTCTATCTCTTGTGAAAGCACAACATTCCGCGATATTTTTGTTACAGAACTTCATTCCCGTGTAGCTCCCCATCTTTGGTTCCATCATGTATTAAACAACAATAGTTCTCTAATACAAATGTTGAGTGATTTTAATCAGGATTTATTCCACCTTTTTAATAACCTACGTTGACGGAAATAATGGGTTTTATTTTGTAAAGAAAGAGATTTGCCTGTTTGAAGCAGCTGAAAATGAAATGGTTGATACTAAAAGTCACAGACCATCAAACATACAGTACAGTCTCGCTAATCCGGTCTCCGATGATCCGGACCTCCGGCTAATCCGGACGGCCCAAAAGTTTTGTTTAGTTATAGTATTTTACAGTGCACAATCAGTCTGCTGTCCACAAAAATATTTATTTTTATACGTCTATATTTGTTATTTTTCAAAGGGGTTTTCCTACTTTAATACTCAAATAATATAATTTATTCATTAAAATATGAAATAGGTGTACCACTTGTTTGTTTCTTTTGCCTACTAAAGTAGAAAAAACTTCTTTGAAAAAATATATACAAATTAGATCACCCAACACTACAACGTACGTGACATCAGAGACATCTTGCGATAAACAAAAGATAAAGGACCGCTGACTAAACGGATAAACAGTCTATCCGTCTGGCGTCAGGTCAGTTGTTTTGTCGGACAGATGCCACTTTTCCTGCTTCTCGCAAGATATCTGCTCAGTTGTCATTTAATTCTAGTGCGATATTAATCTGTGTTTTTTATTTACGTCTCGTTCAGTGTTCAGTGAAAATGGCGACTAAACGTAAGTCAGTGACAGTGACAATGGAACAAAAACTCCAAGCTTTGTTTCGTATTGATGGAGGTGAATCGCTTATTAAAATTGCAAAAGAGTTAGGTGTGGGAAAACAAACTGTTTCCGATTGGAAAAAAAAGCGACAGGAAATTGAAGATTTTTGTGCAAAAATGGTTAGTAAAGACAGTTTAGGCGGCAGAAGCACTTTAAAAAAACCAAAAAATGAAACCCTAGATGATGTTTTGTATGTTTGGTTTTGCCAACAACGGGAACAGGGTGTTCCTTTATCGGGTGTAAATTTGCAAACGATCGCGCTGAAACTGAATGAAAAGTTAAAAGGAGACCCTAATTTTACTGCCAGTGTGGGATGGCTGTCACGGTGGAAGGAACGACACGGCATCCGTCAACTCGGAATAAGTGGTGAAATTTTGTCAGGTGACAGTGATGCAAGTGAAAAATTCAAAGACAAATTTGGCAAGTTTCTCAGAGATGAAAACTTACAACCTTGTCAGGTGTTCAACGCTGACGAAACTGGATTAAATTATAAAATGTTCCCAAAAAAAACTTTAGCTTCCAAATTAGATTCAGTAGCAAAAGGCCATAAAGTTAAGAAAGAACGTATGACTTTGCTGCCCTGCAGTAATGCTTCTGGCGATCTAAAATTTCCACTTTTGGTGATAGGGAAATCCGCAAAGCCTAGGGTTTTTAAAAATGTAAATTTAAGTGTTCTACCGGCCCAATACAAGTTCCAAAAATCAGCGTGGATGAACAGTCAAATTTTTAAGGACTGGTTTTTTGAAAACTTTGTTCCAACAACAGAAAAGTTTTTAAAAGAGAAAAAACTCCCTCGAAAAGCGGTTTTACTAATTGATAATGCCCCATGCCACCCAAATGAAGAAGAATTGCGTCATGGTGACATTTTTGTTAAATTTCTTCCTCCTAACGTAACGGCTCTCATTCAGCCGATGGATCAGGGCGTGATCGAAGCGATAAAACGGCGATATAGGAAAAAGTTAATTTTATCGCTTTTGGAACAACAAGAAGCAGATCCAGCTACAAAATTTATTGAAAATCTTAAAAAAGTGACTATAAAGGATGTCATTTATATAGCTGCAGAATCGTGGGAGGAAATTCAACCGTCTACACTACAAAAAAGCTGGAAAAAATTGTGGCCTGAAATGCCACAGGAAAGTGGAAAATCTGACAGTCAACCTACTAATGACGACAATGAATTTGTTCAGATTTTTCAACAATTGGAGGGTTGTGCCGAGTTGAAAGACACTGATATTTCCGAGTGGATTATCAGTGATAATGACATTGGTCATCAAGTGCTCAACGAGGACGAAATCGTCGCGGTGTGCACTGCAAACGCAGAAAATGACAGCTCGGAAGAGGAAGACTACACAGACGAACCTGTCAGCCTAACTCATGATGAGGCGGTTGCAATGCTGGAGGGGTTGATGACTTACTTTGAGAAACAAAGTGATACGTCAACTGCGGAGCTACTGATCTTGAAACGCCTACGAGATCGTACTGTGAAACGACGTCATTCATCGTTAAAACAAAAGAACATTACGAACTTTTTTCACTAAGTTTTTTAAAGTTTGTTTTTGTTTCAGTTTCATTTTTGTTTGAGTTTTTTGTGCGTTTATACAGTATAGTGTAAATAACTTTATGTGAATACTTTTATTCAACGAGAAAGGTGATTAGATATTTATTTATGTCATGACTTTTCTGTTATAATTATAGGATTTTTTGCTACATAAGCTATGAAATACTGTACTGTAAGCTATATTTAGGCCTCAATTTCACTAAAACTACAATTTCAATATGTTTTCCCACCTAAAACACATATTGTATGCATTTGTTTGGCTTTTTCCGTCTAATCCGGACTTTCGTTGATCCGGACCGGGTCCGGTCCCATCAAGTCCGGATTAGTGAGACTGTACTGTAGAATGAAAAATCGCAAGAGAACTAAGTCAAGAGAAGTTAGTCAAATGATTTAGTCCCATTTAACGCTATATCTGTCCACGTATAAAATAACTATTTTTAGAGTTACTGGGAGGTACCGTAACGTTTTTAACATTGTCATACTCAGATTGAAAATAAAATATTTTATTATTGACCGAAAGCAGCGAAACGTGTACTAATGGAAATCTTAGATTACAATGTATGTGTGTTTTTTTGTTATTCATAATATACTACCACACACTGTGCCGCTTTCCTTTGGCACATTGTGGTCGCATAACTGAGAAATGAGGAGCAAAACAAAGCATACGTTTCATGGAGGTATAACTCTGCAATACTTTAGAGGACCAGGCAATGCAGACTTAGAGCCTGTTCAAAATATCAGTTTTGATCGAACTGTTGTCAGAAACAATGTGTTAGGAAATGTTTTCCCTGTTCCTCTTGGCGCATGCAAGAAGTTTCCCCAAACTCTGTTATTTTCTCACTCGTATTTTGCAGTCATAATTTGGGAATGCTTAGTTAACCATATTACTGGAAATCACTACCTGTGTTCAGGTTGCAAATCCGCATTAAATGAAGGAATCACAGCTCCGATAGGTGCTGACATGTACAAATAAAATCTAACCACGATTAGACAAACGGCACAGCTCAATCACGTAATGATCTCTCAAAAGTACCTCAACTAAGGAGAATATAAAATTATGATCCTATAATAAACTAAATGGGATGCAGTGGATAGGTTTTTTTTCTCAATAAACAATGTATTTGGGAACAGATAAGTGATTTACATGACCCTGTGTTTCCTGTTACCTAGTACGGCTAGTGATCTACTCGGTTACGCTAGCCGATTCAAGTATTTGAAGCGGAAGTATGTGTCGGGTCAAAATTTCAGCTCTATACACACATACATCACCATATTTATTATATATATATATATATATATATATATATATATATATATATATATATTGTGTGTGTATGTGTGTGTGTGTGTGTGTAATAGTGCGTGTGTCTGTGTGTGTGTGTGTGTGTAAATTCTTTTCTTGAAAACGTCTAGAAGGATATTCACCAAAATTGGTATATAGAGGGCTTTTACCGTAGGAAACCAAATAGATGTCATAATTTTCTGAAAAATCGTCATCATTAGTTTCTGATAAATTGTACATATATTTATTTGTAAATTTTGTTCTCGGACACTACTCAGAAATTTTCACTAGAATTGGTATATAGCGATTTTTAACCTCAGGCATTTGATGGGCTAAGTCAAAATATTCTAAGAAATCGTCATCCGTTTTCGAAAAGTTGTATATATGTATATACATTCTCGGAATAAACTCACCGAATGTTTACTACAACTGGTATTAGGAGTATTTTTAACATTAGAAATCCAATGGGCCTTGTGAAAATTTAATGAAAAATCGTCATCAAGATTTCGAAAATTGTTAATCATTGGAAACTACTCTACAGTTTTATAATAATAATCGTATACAGGGGGATTTTAGCCTTAACAATCCAGTGGGCTAAAAAAATCAATATCAATCGATATAAACGTTTCGAAAATTTGTAAGTAGTTCATATTTCCCGAATTACTTGTGACTCAAGAAAGAGTCAACTTGGTTTTACAATGCAAACACATCTATTCCAAAATAGACCAGCATTTGCCATGACAATACATAAGTCACAGATGCAAACTTTTGATTATGTTTGCATTGACTTAAGAACCTCCTTTTTTAAGCACATGGTGTTCTATTGTCACTCAAGGTGTTCTAGTGTCACTCAAGGTGTTCTATTGTCACTCAAGGTGTTCTAGTGTCACTCAAAGTGTTCTATTGTCACTCAAGGTGTTCTATTGTCACTCAAGGTGTTCTAGTGTCACTCAAGGTGTTCTATTGTCACTCAAGGTGTTCTCGTGTCACTCAAGGTGTTCTAGTGTCACTCAAGGTGTTCTAGTGACACTCAAAGTGTTCTATTGTCACTCAAGGTGTTCTAGTGTCACTCAAGGTGTTCTATTGTCACTCAAGGTGTTCTAGTGTCACTCAAGGTGTTCTATTGTCACTCAAGGTGTTCTCGTGTCACTCAAGGTGTTCTAGTGTCACTCAAGGTGTTCTATTGTCACTCAAGGTGTTCTAGTGTCACTCAAAGTGTTCTATTGTCACTCAAGGTGTTCTATTGTCACTCAAGGTGTTCTAGTGTCACTCAAGGTGTTCTATTGTCACTCAAGGTGTTCTCGTGTCACTCAAGGTGTTCTAGTGTCACTCAAGGTGTTCTAGTGTCACTCAAGGTGTTCTAGTGTCACTCAAGGTGTTCTAGTGTCACTCAAGGTGTTCTAGTGTCACTCTCTAGTATTTTATGAAGGAGCAGCTGGAAAATTCTTTTGCCAAATAATCCACGTATAACGTGAAACATGATATTTAAAATATAAGAATCAATAGTAGTATTATCTGGTTGTAGATAGGTTTTCTGATAATATTGTAATCACTGGAGGAATTGATTTTTGACTTTATAAACAAACATTGTTTTATTTTAGTTTTCTTCATTTGGAAATTTGAGTCCTGATGTAGGCATAGACTTATAAGATTTTGATAATGCCGATACTACCAATCAGCGAAAAGCTTCAATGTATGAGTAAAACTAAAATAAAAACATTTTGTCTATGAAACGGTTATGGAACCATATATATACATCAAAAATACACTAATTACGTTCATCTCCAATTCAACAACCAAAAAAAAAATACCAACCTAATGGTTTATATCCGTTATAAATATTAAATTTAATAAATACATGTAAATATCAATGTGTCTAAATAGCTTACAATCAATTAGGCATAATAAAAAAAAAATGGTTTCCGTTACTTGATGCTATAATTTTTTGTTTTTATTTATTAATCACTATCGGGCAAATAGGGTTTACTTATTAATAAATCCATTGTTGTGATATTTCCATTAGAAAATCGTTGGATGTATTAAGGCCAAGGTAATGCTTGACATGTCTGATAGTTTTCTCACCTTCTCTTCTTCAGTCCTGAAGCTTTACAATTAATCTAATTTAGTTATCTTATCTTCTTCTTTACTCGAGAAATTTCAAGGGGACCAATTCACTTTCGGAATTAAATATGTAGATATTCTTTCACTGCACTCTGCGATCTAAATCCAGGTGATTCCATCACGTGACCCGAGTCGACAAAACCCAATTTACTACAGGTTTCACTTTGCTGTAGTATCTTTGTGACATGGTTGTCAGTAATAAAATGGCTTCACTGCATTAGACATTTCCACCCAAGGTGCCCGGGAACCCCCTGATTAATTCGCTCGCTCTATACATTTGTAAACGATATATTTGTTTGTAATACATTATATATATTTTACCCTGTCAACATAAACTCAGAAACCAACTCTGTGGTGTGTCTTATACCCAATAGTTCCCTGGAATCAAACTGTACTATTAAAATTTCAATTATATAGATATTGTTGGTAATTTACAAGTAATAATAAAAAGAACTTATGTACTTTAAAAAAACTCGAAGTATTTCATAGACCAAAGAAAGAACATTGCTGTCTCATTTCGAAATGCTTGAATTACATAAATAGTCTAGCATGACTAAATATTTTCAAAACGTAGGAATATAATAATATAAAACTAAATAGTAATATAATACATGTATTTAGAAAGTTCTCTTTTTTTATATTTATTAGTCAAAACACATACAATTTGCAACGTCACACCGACAGTTCTAAGCTATACATACCATTCACAGCGCTTCGCTAACCATCAGTATCAGCATTAAGCAGAGCCTGTATAGTAAGTTGAGGTTGAGTTGTGTTGCCGTTTTACATGGTAACAGTCTCTGGGTAATACTGACAATTGATGTTAGCGAAGAGCGTTGAATATAGTTAAAAGTTATTCTGTTTTTTCCTTAGGTACTGTAAATTCAAGGTTATAAACTAAATTATATTGCTTTAAATTATCTTTGTAAAGTTAATGAGTCTTACCGACTCTGTGTAGCATAGTTAGCGAGTAAATATATTATTATTATGTTTTTAAAATAATAAATCAATAATAAGCTGTTATAAGTATCATAATACGACTTTGAAATTATGTGTAATTGCTTCTCCTAATATCAGATATGTATTAAGGAAAATAAATCGTTACACGACTTAACAATCTTATAAACAGAAAGACAAACAATATGTGGCAATTTTCGCTTCATCACGGCACTTTGCTCAGTACGTGAGATGAACGGATATTCAGTCATTGGCGCTCCTGTTGCTTGCGGATATTGCCAACACGCACTCCTGTTTTTCGTTTTCCAAATAACACCTGCTTATCGCACGCAGACATATTTTTCTATTCAAATTAATTCACAAATGTATGCTTATAGTTCAAATTTAATTTACAGTAAAATATTACATCTGTTGTGGAAATGATCAGGTAAATTTTATTTACTTCATCATAAATTTATGCTTTTACAAAAATTATTTAAGGTTAATATTTTTTAATTCAATTGAAAACAGAAAAAACCTTTATCATGAGAGTACTTTATTACCGTTAGGTTTACTATCTGTGTGAAATTACCTTATGCAAATTTGGTAATTATGGACTATTCAAAAGTCATTATATTTCGAAAAATTATTATATATTTTTCAATGTATTCCTTTTAATTAGTAATAAAAATACATGGTATTTGTGCCAAACAAATATTTAAATTACGGCAAAAATCAAAAATAACCTCACAAACAAAGCTGTAAATTTTAGTTTCTTTGTAAAAGATGGCATTGTATTACTGCATTAGAATATATTTAGAAGAATCTGGTTGTTATAGATTCGGTAATAAACAAATAACCGTTGGGCACGGGTAGTGACCTCCACAACGCTAAACACGTCTCCCCTACAAGAGGCTTTCTCTTCCTCAATGAAGCTTCTTAGATATTCCTGCGAAATTATTGACTAGCAGTTAATATTAAACATGTTTCCCCTATAATAGAAGCGTTTTCCAATAAATTTGTTTCTTTGAAATGATTGTCTATGAGTCGAGGATAAACACATTAAACACTAACCATACGTGCTAGACCTAAGGCACAATAAGTGTTTTATTGATTAATAGATACAATTTTTTTTAAATAGTGGGTCGTTATAGTAATTTTTAAAGGCCAATCATCAGTTCTTCAGCAGTACAAAAATATTTGTCAACAAAATCACTAACAGAGAAATTATTTTCTTGAACAGCTTCAAATATCTTGTCAAAGAGTTTGTCAGAAGTTCTTACAAGACGTATTTTTCTGATCACGAACAATTTTGTATTATTATAGAGAACTTACTTCTTCTTTATAAAAACTCTCCGAATTTTATCTTGAATTATAGATTATATCTTAGCAAAACGTTAATAAAGGCCTTTTATGAACTATAATCATTTTGTTTTGGGCACCGAGGTTTTATGTTAGGTTGTAGTTCAAAGTAGATTGTGATTTGTATTTATTATAATTTATTAATTCATAAACTATTCTAATTATTTAGCTTTATTGATTCTCTCAGTTTTGTATTATCGGGCTTAGAAGTACGTAAAGCCTAATATTTCTAGTTCACGATCTTCGTTTAAACGCCGTAAGATTGGCAAACGGCTAAAAACATCTGGAAATATGTCCTGAACATCTGCAACATCTGGATCAGCCCAAAGAAACATAAATTGCCTAACAATTTCAATATAATAAAAATTGTAAGACAAACGTAAAAACTACATAAAACCAGTGTTTCGAGAGAATATTTTAGCTGTGAACTGCGATAACATTTTCCGTAATCCCGCAGTCCCCTTCCACCTCACTCCGCCCTGCTGTAGTTACAGAAATATATTTGTGATAGTGCAAACGTGGTCGGAATACTGCTCTAGTCTTTTAACAACATCATGAGCTCGATATTGTCTTCGCGAAGCGTTGGGACGTTTCCAAATCAACATTTAGAAACGATAAATTCGAGGGATATTATACATTTGTAAAATGTATTGGCGTCATTCTTTTTTCTGGCTGAATTTTCTTTCGCCTTTTTCAATTTAGTTTTTAGAATTATCAGTTTGTATCGTAGGAAATTTTCAAGCAATTTATAAATTTCATTTACAGATTTAAACAAATAAAAACTACTTGGTCGCTATGTTTATGAGGAACGTAAACCGTGTATAATCATCTAAGTACGAAACCTTTCAAAATATTCTTAATTTTGCTTTAAAACTTTAATAACAAGACAAAATTATTATTCCTTCTCTTGGCGGAAGTAGAAATATATACTGTAAATTTGCTCACTTTTATAATTTTCTTATGATAAAGACAAATTAATTAAACCATGTACCATAGAATTGAAAGCTGTTTTTGTGTTATATTGTGTGAAATGAATCACTGGTGATAAATCTTCTCCTGTGCGTTGGTTTTTTGCAAACGTTAAAACTTTTAGTATTGTTTATTCTTGATATTAGAACATCTAAAAATATTAAACATTTCTATTTCAACATTTTATACTTGGAAAGAACCCATTAAATGCGTTACAAAACCTGTCCAGGCTTTGTTCATTGTCAAACATTGCAAACACGTCGTCCACATATCTCAGCCAGCTAGCTGAGTTAGGTATAAAACTTCTATTTGATGTATTATGTTCAAAATAACTGTAGTTTTGTCAGGTGGGCGTGGCAACGCCTACTCTATAAAAATGGAAGTGTAACCTTATTTTCACCCTAGTTGTAAGTTAGAGTTTGTAGTAGTAACAATCACTGATGATGATGACTTTGTCAATGAAACGCGTATGAGTCAATAAATGATTAATTTGTGAGTTTTGTGTATGTTTATATTTTTTTTACATAACCTCTAAAGCTAAGATGAAAGATTAGTTTTAATAAGAAACGTGTTCTTTGCACTGGATTCATGTTCCTCCCCGTATCTCAAACTTAAGCCTAAACGGGATTGTAACAGATACGCATTTAACATAACATAACATTTATAGGGTGCAAGTGTATATTTGAAATAACCCTACCTACTGCTTTTCATCCCGTAGAGAGCTTATATATGTTATCTAAGTGTTATCTATGTGTTATCTATATGTTATCTGTTTACTAAGTGACTCATCTGTCTAACTTTATACATGTATCCCACCTCAAGCTACCGAGAGATGTTGCTTCCATTAAACTTGTCTTAAGATCATAATATTGAACGAATTTTAAAAGATGTTATAGAAAATATTCTATAGGAAAAACAAACATGGGAAACAGATTAAATATATAATCAGAATTGCTAATCATAACCTAAAATTATTATAGTTTTGATCTGAATCTCCACAAGCTTAAAATGTTATATGATATAATTTAATCTAATAAAGTTAGTCGCACTGAAATTATTATTATATAATAAATGCACACTTGTAAACATGTTTCTGTTTTGTAAACATCTGCTTTCGGCAGCCTTGTTGCCCTCATCAGTGATCAAACTACCCTAAGTGTGTTCAAGTCAGATACTGTTAAAGCTCTATATTTCAAAGGCAATCACTCCTAATATATTATTTATGTATTTAAAGCAAACAAACTATTTAAAACCTACACTTGCAATGAGCAATGTGTGATCGCAGAAAGGTGTTTGAAAGTGTAATTCTATCTCACAAAACGAACTACAACTTATAATATAAATGTTTACTATAATAACTATTACATATAATATTATACCCTGTATTTTGAATTTTTAAATTGTGAAGGCCTCTCTTAGTTCGAAAGAATTATTATATTCTACACTATAGTTGTTTTGCAATTTGTTTGTAATAGATGAACTAACTTCTGTTGATATTCCTTGCTTTTATCTGTATTTATATGGTTTTATAAGTTTCCCTTATCATCCCTAAACCTTTATCACTGGTTATTTAAATCAGTATAAACAATATGATTCTTTATAAATCAAAATAGTTAAAATTTAGATGAAATAAAATTGTTAAATATAATTTTTAACTAATAAAATTACTAGTAATTTTTTGGGCCTACAAATGAGTATGAAATTAAAGCCTATGTTAAGTAAGGTACTTTGTGAAACCTTGCTTATAGTTCAATTATCTAGCTCGGTTTTTCATTTTGTATTTATGCAAGTAGGTTTTATTTTCCTTACTATTTCAACGAGATTGCCTTGTCACTAAATTTGTTCAAAGCGTTTTAGTCAGTTTGCCAAATAATCAATAGTACTTTGAGGCTATCAACGTTTTAAACATTTTTTTAAAAAAATCACTTTTAATTCCAAACAACGATTTTAAAAATCTAGCCGAAACAAGAGCGCAAAACAAACAACAGCAGCTATAAAGTGTTTACTATAATACTCAAAGGAAATTGGCTGCCAAACGGAATATCAAAATATAAAACAAAAGCTCGTTTCAAAGTTTGGCCGAGCGGTTAAAATGGGCACGGCTCATTGCACACGGCTGGTGATTATAGATACGCTGGACGTTTTCAATTTTATGCTGACTAATTGAAATAATAAATAAATCTAATTTTAAACTCCTTTATTATTTTGACATGTATATTTAAATTTTATTACTCGTTCATAATAATTACCTTCTATTGATAGTTGCTAAATAATACATAATATTATTCGCACTAGAAATAGACTGATGCACTGGAGTGGTCGCTAGGAATACTATTGTAATCCAGGGCAAATTTTCAGGTAGGTCGGGATGACTTTCAACGGCCGTCTATGTTTCACACACACATGACCATTGCCCCCAGTCAAGTAGCAGAGCTGTAAGTTGGCACGTTTTTTTAAAATATTTTAACTTCACCTGGATTGCAATAGTAATCCGCACGACTACTTTTGTTATGTTTCCTACATATGACGTAGTTTTAATATTTTGTTATTTTTTGTGGGAAAACAATATTTAGATTAGTAACATATTTAACTGAAAACAATGTCTGAGCCAGAGCGTGAGCAAATACTATGCTTGCTTGCCGGAACCAAAAGTGACAATGAAGATGTGTTAAGGTCTAACACATGACCTACCTTTGTTTAATAGGTTATGTTACTTTTGTGCTACAATAACAAATGTTTTTCCCCCCATTGATTTTCTATATAACCCCTTAAACACCCTAAGCGCTTATTAAAAAATTAAAAAAAAATATTTATATTTTAAAAGCTATTTCAAAGTGGATTACAATAGTAATACGCACGAGCACCCATGTTACATATTTACGCGCCACCACTGCTGTATTAACTGAATAAAACTATGAAAATCACAAGTGAATTTATTTGTTCTTTTTATAATATCTCTACTTTAGAAAATATACGCTCCATTAATATATACATTGCTAGATTAATGATTAAGTTTTAATGTATGGTATAAGCAAATGTTATGATAATACCACTATCCGTTGAAAGTAACAATTTTACAATTCGGAAATTCACGAGTTAGTAAGTGTAATAGGCCTATATTTAAAATACAATGAGTTTTATCCATTAATATTAACCCAACTATCACTGAAAACTGTATCTAATGCATTGTCCTTAATGTGAGTTGTAAATTCATAGCCCCTAGTTGAATGCAAGGTATTACTCTAGTCATCGAGATCAGTGCAGGAATGATGACGTAAGAGGTTAGGATAATTTCCGTGATAATATATTAGGGTATGACTGACGGATCAAACACTCGTGTTTACATGGAGTACGGTTGAGTAGACTCTTACAGTCAGAGCCTAGCACAGATACGAAACCGAATATACAAAATTATAAAAATGTAAATTTACTCTCAGTATATGAACAACACGAGGAACAAAAAAGACAGAATCAAATAAATTCAAAGATTGTGCCAGGAATCGATGAAATGGTAGGACCATGTTAAGGCAAATGCAAAAATAAATACTCAAGCAGTGTATTGCTCTGGAGAATGCAAGGGTCAGCACAGGTTAGGTTAGGTTAGGTTTGGTTAGGTTAGGTGAGGTAAGGTTACGTTAGGTTAGGTTAAGGCAAATGCAAGATTAATACTCAAGCAGTGTATTGCTCTGGACAATGCAAGGGTCAGCACAGGTTAGGTTAGGTTAGGATAGGTTTGGTTAAGTTAGGTAAGGCCATGTTAAGGCAAATGCAAAATAAATAATCAAGCAGTGTATTGCTCTGGAGAATGCAAGGGTCAGCACCGGTTAGGTTAGGTTAGGTAAGGTAAGGTTAGGTTAGGTTAAGGCAAATGCAAGATTAATACTCAAGCAGTATATTGCTCTGGACAATGCAAGGGTCAGCACAGGTTAGGTTAGGTTAGGTTTGGTTAGGTTAGGTGAGGTAAGGTTACGTTAGGTTAGGTTAAGGCAAATGCAAGATTAATACTCAAGCAGTGTATTGCTCTGGACAATGCAAGGGTCAGCACAGGTTAGGTTAGGTTAGGTTTGGTTAGGTTAGGTGAGGTAAGGTTACGTTAGGTTAGGTTAAGGCAAATGCAAGATTAATACTCAAGCAGTATATTGCTCTGGACAATGCAAGGGTCAGCACAGGTTAGGTTAGGTTAGGTTTGGTTAGGTTAGGTGAGGTAAGGTTACGTTAGGTTAGGTTAAGGCAAATGCAAGATTAATACTCAAGCAGTATATTGCTCTGGACAATGCAAGGGTCAGCACAGGTTAGGTTAGGTTAGGTTTGGTTAGGTTAGGTGAGGTAAGGTTACGTTAGGTTAGGTTAAGGCAAATGCAAGATTAATACTCAAGCAGTATATTGCTCTGGACAATGCAAGGGTCAGCACAGGTTAGGTTAGGTTAGGTTTGGTTAGGTTAGGTGAGGTAAGGTTACGTTAGGTTAGGTTAAGGCAAATGCAAGATTAATACTCAAGCAGTGTATTGCTCTGGACAATGCAAGGGTCAGCACAGGTTAGGTTAGGTTAGGATAGGTTTGGTTAAGTTAGGTAAGGCCATGTTAAGGCAAATGCAAAATAAATAATCAAGCAGTGTATTGCTCTGGAGAATGCAAGGGTCAGCACCGGTTAGGTTAGGTTAGGTAAGGTAAGGTAAGGTTAGGTTAGGTTAGGTTAGGTTAAGGCAAATGCAAGATTAATACTCAAGCAGTATATTGCTCTGGACAATGCAACGGTCAGCACAGGTTAGGTTAGGTTAGGATAGGTTTGGTTAAGTTAGGTAAGGTTAGGTTAAGGCAAATACAGGGGTCAGCACTGGTTCGTACACTCATTGCTAATGACTTAATTTATATTAAACTTTGTACTTGTGTCAGAATATTACTGACACAGATTAGCTCTGGTATGATTTGGGTCGACATAATAGAAATAAATGAACCAACCTCAGACAATCGGGAAAAGAGTGCAACCAGTTCCTAGTACACGGTCGTTATCTAGCAAGGGGTAGTCTATTGTTATATCTTTCGGCCAAAAACGGTTACTGCACGCATCTGGTGAGCCATAAATATTAATAAACGTCGAAAAGTTTAATTGTAAGTAAACCAAGACGTGCCTCGTTCATGGGAGAGAAGCTTTACCTAGACATCCACGGACCAGGGAGATTTATGACTAGGAATCCCTAGCTGGATTATTAATTTAATTTCCTAAGAGTCAAAATATCCTGTAGAGAAGCATTAAGTGAAGGTACGTTATAATATATATATATATATATATATATATATATATATATATATATATATATATATTTATATATATATATATATAGTAATTATACTGAGTGATATCAATTCAAAATAGGCAGTGAAGAATATGGTGAACTAAAGGAGAAGAGAGCGGAATACAGTTTTGGAAGCATTTGCTAACGAGCGTTTAGATATCATGACATCATCATTAAACGTCACGAAAGACTACTAGCTAATATACGAGAGAAGTACCAGCAGACCTTATTAATCACTAATTCAGATATTAGAGAGATTATTCTAATTAACAAACGTTTTTGAAACGTGTATAACATCGAACACACATACCATTGCGGGAATTATACCCTACAAAAGCCACCAGGGAGGCTTTATTTTGAGAATAAAGAAAACGTTATGGCTGACAAAACAGCGAAAACATGACGAGATGAAACCAATGCAGGACGGCACAAGTAAATTAAACTCCGAAAACGGTCAAACCAATGAGAAAACTACAATTGAATAAGACATATATTGTCGAAAGACCAATGACTGAAGTTGTTGCAACAGATATAAAAACAGATAAACAACTAATTGGAGAAAAGTACAATGAAATAGAATACTTATGCTTCGTTAAAAAATAGAAGAAATATGGTAGTTTAAGCACAAATAAAACCATAATACAACCTCAAAACTCTCTAAATTGAACGTCTCACAGCAAAGATCGATGAAAATATATGCTTGATATAGAAGCGGCAACATTTCTATAGCATTATATTTCTCGCCTCGACAAAGGACGAACGACTGGATATCAGGTTTAACAAAATGATATGGGAGCACAAGTCGGGTACATCGTTGATAAACGTTATTTATGAATTTAGATTAAATTTCCTGGTTTATAACACATTTTATTGCTTATATATATATATATATATATATATATATATATATATATATATATATAAAACGTTTTCTTGATTAATAATTTAAAACAACATAGGTTATTCAAATACAAGAATATTTATTAATTTATATCCAAAGCTTTGAATATAAATTAATAAATATTCTTGTATTTGAATAACCTATGTTGTTTTAATATATATATATATATATATATATATATATATATCTTAGCCGCACTGTTTTCTTGTATTGCCTCATCACTTACAGTATAATGTATTTAAACAAGAATCTTAGTTGATATATATGCGAGTAGACTTTCTAGGACTTTCAACACTTGATGCTCGCAATAGATGAGACGTAAATAAACTCTTCGAAAGCCGACTTGCATATTCCAAGTAAGTTTATTGTTTAAATACATTTTACTGTAAGTGATATATCTGTATATTTAGTATGTAATCAGTCAGGTTTGTTTGATTTTTATATCCAAAATCCTTTTCAATAATTTTAATCTGTTCAAAATGCAGGTCTATAGCCCAACAATAAACTTATGTAATAATTTTACTTCAAGTTTATTTTGAGACATAACAAAAACAGCGGTGTGCTGGAGTTGATTCAGGTCGATAATTTTATAAATATATAGGTATAACACATAGTGCAATCATGCTTGTGTAGACAGTTATAAGTAAATAGGTAGATTTAATTACGGAGAGAGGGTTTAATGGAGAGAGAAAGAGAGAATATGTTATTGTATACTGTAATACGTACTTGTAGTCTTTGCTATTATACCAGACGTCTTTTTTTTCTAATTATTTTATACAATTACAAGAAATAAGAATAACAACTAACCAGAATATAATATTTACAGTATAGTAAGAGTGATTCAATAGATTTAGTATTCCTAAATCATTTACCGTCAATTTTTTCAAGCACGCCGTTTAGGAGCATCCTTTAATGTAAAAAAAAGGGTACTGGGGGACAGTAAATTGTCAATAGATTATTAACATATTGCTAAATATGCTAAAGCTAATGTTACGGAGTATTTATCTAACGGCATGTATACAAGTATACCTATGCTAGTGGCTGCTCTCAACTACCACAAAATTCCAATGCCCTATATTGTTTTATTAGGAAATATTGGAAAGGTTTCAACATGAAAGAACCACAGTTTGTGGAAATTAACAGTGGCTTCAAAGAAAACTCCAGTGAAAAGGAAAATTTTACAATGAACGTTACACAGGCGGTTTAAGGTTTTATTTAAGGCAGGGGCTTTGGATGGTTTCGGCTGACTGCACGTTAATCTTTTGTAACATAGAAGCTTCCGGAATTAACGGTGCTTTATGTAGAAGTAATTGGAACAAAGTATTACGTAAAATGACGCTGCTAAAAAGTAACTTTACGTAAAGAGCAAATCGTGAAATGAGACATTATGGCTTAATACTCGTTTCCCACAATTTAGCGCTGATTTCTCTACGTCATGTGGGAAACATTGAAATATAGGCTTGTACAAATTTTGCGTGTTTTTATTCTTTTCCCACACATTATACTCATTGACAAGTACAAAAAAATAAAATATTGCAATACCAAAATTTACTTATTTTGAGATATTTCTTGTAAAATCTTTCGCGCCATTGAAATATTGTACAAGACAGAACCTAATGGAATTGTCGATAAAAACACAATTACTTTTTAAGGAAGAATTTAATGTGAGATAGAGAAATTATAAAAATAAACAGATGCTTTTGTAATGATTTTCATTATATTTTGATGTCCTGATTTTAATTGTCTACACGACTATAGGGGCAAGTCCCTATGTTGCACACATATCAAATACGCCAAGTGAATCAAGTGAAATCAAGGTTAGGTCCCCGCCAGTATCTTATGAGAATCATTGAAGTATTCTCTACAAATACCAAAGCTAGTATAATTTATACCAAATCATTTGACTCCCGTTGTCTACCCAATGAGACAAGGTCTACATCAGTAGGTCAACATTACTTGCTCCTACTCTTACACATTACGCAATTCTACATTTCTACTTTCTTCTTCTTCTTATAAAAACGTGTAATGACTCCCCTTTATTACTTCGACAGAGATCAGGTCCTCAGCTAAACGCCTTTGAATCAATTCTTAGTGATTTCATAAGGATCGTTGCTTTAGTGACCAAAACTTCAGCGTTGAAGATATTCAAAGGTTTACTTACCTGTATTTTAATTTTACTGTATTGTCAAATATAATTTTACACAACACGTTCTACATTGACATAAAAACATTTTGTTGGGATTTTATTTTATACTGAGAACTCAATAGGAGAACTAATTTGTATTATGTAATTAAAATTTCCAGATGAGTCAGAAAGATACCAGGATATCATGAGAATAATGCCCCGGTTCAATGATCTCATTACATTACTGGGAACGAGAAATGTACACTTTTATAAAATCTTTTTATCATTGTCAGTAAAACCTTTCCGATAGCAATAGCTTCTTGAAACAGTTTGAATACAAAATGATAGGTTGTAACGAAAATCTTAATAAGATTCTATTATTGTGTAAAAATTCTAATGATGAATATATAACTTTAAAAGTTAAATAGCACGGCGGACTAGTTGTTGGTACTTTATTGGTATTTTAAAATAGTGGGGATGAATAGGCCATGCCACTAGCTGGGACGATAAATAGGCCATGCCACTAGCCGGGACGATGAGTAGGCCATGCCACTAGCCGGGACGATGATTAGGCCTTGAAACTAGCCGGGACGATGGATAGGCCATGAAACTAGCCGGGACGATGGATAGGCCATGCCACTAGCCGGGACGATGGATAGGTCATGCCACTAGCCGGGACGATGAGTAGGCCATGTCACTAGCCGGGACGATGAATAGGCCATGAAAATAGCCGGGACGATGGATAGGCCATGCCACTAGCCGGGACGATGAATAGGCCATGCCACTAGCCGGGACGATGAATAGGCCATGAAACTAGCCGGGACGATGGATAGGCCATGCCACTAGCCGGGACGATGGATAGGCCATGCCACTAGCCGGGACGATGAATAGTCCATGCCACTAGCCGGGACGATGAATAGGCCATGAAACTAGCCGGAACGATGGATAGGCCATGCCACTAGCCGGGACGTCATCGTCCTATGACTTCTGTAATAAAGAAATATTGTTAATGAACTCACACATGGAAACCCATAAAATAGTGGGGATGGATAGGCCATGCCACTAGCCGGGACGATGGATAGGCCATGCCACTAGCCGGGACGATGAATAGTCCATGCCACTAGCCGGGACGATGAATAGGCCATGAAACTAGCCGGAACGATGGATAGGCCATGCCACTAGCCGGGACGTCATCGTCCTATGACTTCTGTAATAAAGAAATATTGTTAATGAACTCACACATGGAAACCCATAAAATAGTGGGGATGGATAGGCCATGCCACTAGCCAGGACGTCATCGTCCTATGACTTCTGTAATAAAGAAATGTTGTTAATGAACTCACACATGGAAACCCATAAAATAGTAGAATAACTGTAGTAAGATCAAGTATATACCATAATAGCTATGTAATACATATTTGAACCATGCTATATGCCTATATTTTTTATATTATAAATAAATCTTTATGAGGATGTTTAATAAATATTTTTTTCAACGCAGTATAATATCAGACTGCCCTTTTGAAATTGACATAATACATAAAATGTGATCAAACCTCTTTGTGTTCTTTTACAATATAAAGAGCATAGTGCAAATAATACAACAACAATATCGAAAAATATCCTTATTTCCACCCAAAATATTTTAACTAATATAAAAGTTTTTAAACCCCTTTTGTACATATTTTTGTTGTGAGCCGATTTATAGAACTTTTTAGAAAGTTTACAAATACATTTAAATGTAGTATATAAGGCATATGGGAAAAAAGATGTTCATTATTTGTCTACATTGTGTTTGAGACTTGGAAATAGATTTTACAATTTTATTTTTTTGTTTTCACAATTATTTAACGATTTGCATATAACAGACGTGAACTTTATAAAGACCGAGAAAACATATAATTTCCAAGAAGACAAGTTTAATATAGTTTTTAAAGTCTAATCCATAAAAGCCTCGGTGTTGAATCCCGCCTTTTAAGTTATTCCTATTCGACGAAGATTCGAAAGAGATGGTACTACTAACGTAACTATGAAACAAGTTTGAAGGAGAGAAATGGTAGAACGGAAAAAAATGATTTTATATGTAAAATCACAAAATTAAAGTTAACAGAGGTTTCTAAAATTAAATATTTCCTTTCAAATTAGACACGAGAAACAGGTCCTTGTATTTGCTGATATCGTTTGTGCTTTAGTTTTAAATGAATACAAATAATTTGTTTCTGTGTTGTTTATTTTCATTCTTGCTTATATATTCTTTATGTCCTTACTAGAGGCTCTAAAAGGTTAGTGGGTAGGTTAGAAGGCGGGCATCGTAGTGTAAACAAAATTCCAGCGCTTAAATTATCGGGTTGTACTCCAAGAAAGGGTGTTCTAGCTGAGATGAGAAACTTTCTAAAATATATTTACTGACTTTGAGTAGTTCAAGAAACCGGTAAGCCCTGATTGCAACAGCCGTTTAGTCCCGGGGGAGGCCTGGTAACTGATCCAGGCCTAAAGGTGTAATCTGATATCTACTTGCTTTCTAGATCCCAGAACATTTATGGTTGTCTTGTTTTTCAGGTTAGACACGAAGAGGAAATGTTTAACTTGATTAATTAGAAGACTGCACGAAGTTTATTAGTTGTATATTTTGTCCCTTAAACTTTCAGATCCACCATATTTCTCTTTTAAACCTGTTTCCCAGGCTCATTAGTAACAAAAAGTGAGTCATCTTTGGTGAGAAATAAGTCGAAAGAAAATTTTTTCACTTTCAGGCTTCTCTGGGGTAGACTTTAGAAACTGCCTCCAACATGTGCTCTCTTATGTTTCTTAAGGCTGCGGTATATAAGGAATGTTCTTGTTATTATAAGAATGTCTTATAAGCGGTTCTTGTTTGTTGTATATAAATTATTGTATAACCTTGTAAACCAGTTTAAATATGTTTAAAAGATAATACATTTTAATTTGAGGTCCAAAAGTCATAATATATGATATAGAATCGTAAATTATGGTGTCATCAAATTTAAAAATCACTAAAATTTATAATACAAAGCTTAGAATAAATATAATAAACTTATACCTAACCAATCTAACTCCATTTCACATTTGCTTTGTTAGGTCGCGTATAGCCTACTCATTTCACATATTCTTCTGCGGCCTAATAACAGATAAGAAATAAAAACTTTAAAGGAAGCATATATAGTCTGAGGTAATACGACTTCAATAAAAGCAAGCATTTCCTTTAGGGCTGCCATAAGGACGCTGTAATAATAAGGATTTTATAAATGCCAAGAAGCATTCGGGCGAAATAATAGGCAGCGAATTTACCTTTGGATTCAACATTATTATGGAGAATGAGAAATCGTGAGCAGAATGTCAGCCTTATACGCACATAACAATGTAGGATAAGAAGGGCAGTTTAAATTGGAATCGATCTTTGCAATATAATTTGCTCCCCTTTATCTGGCTTTACAGATAAATGTGTCATTATTTTCATTGATCGATTTTTTTCGCTTCAGTAAAAAATAGAAGAAAAGAGAGATTTACGTCAAAGAAAATAACAAATATTTATTACTATAAGTTTATTTATAGTTTATGATTTTTCTACTCCTAATGACAATATTGATGACCTCGATGTCGATGGTGATGGGCATTATGATTATGGTGACGTTTTTGATGATTTTTATGATGAAAGCAATGGTAGAAATAATATGGTAATGGTAAATATGAATATTATCATAGTTAACAAAATTAATAATAATTTTTATTCAAAATATAATAATTTTATTGTTATTTTTGTTAATTTTCTTTTATTATTAATATTGTGGTAGAAGTGATATTGTTGAATGTGGGGGTGGTTGTGATGGTAGTAGTCATGTTGGTGGTTATTATTAATATGGTATTTAATATTGATCGTATAATAATAATAATAATAATAACAATTATTATTATTATTATTATTATTATTATTATTATGATTATTATTATTGTTATTATTATTATTATTATTATGTTTAATGGGCAGATGATGTCCACAAAATGGTATGGTCTAAAAACAAGGTATTGCCTGAATAACTTGTCACGTTTTATTAAATTATCACTTCATGACATCCTATAAACTGTGTGTTTCTCAATACGTTTACACCAGGCTCTAAGATATTTAATGACGTTTCACCGGAAATATTGAATTCTGATTACTGTGACTCTTTTCACGTTGAGCAAATTAAAAGTTTTATGACGAGCTTTTGCTCACTTAATGTTAGAACATAATAGATAACATATTAATCCTATTTATCTTTAAAACTTCAATCCTAATTGTATATATCGCCCACTTATTTCTACCCACGCACCATTAACAATACAAACAT
>JBAIZL010000005.1:66857654-66947654 GCA_036971475.1 Prosapia bicincta | reverse complement strand
TGTATCCCTTGACGCCTTAATACCGCTCCAAACGTTCGTAACTGTTCATCCGGTTTCAATTCTAGCACCGGTTTCATCGTCCGCAGTCTTGTATCCCTTGACGCCTTAATACCGCTCCAAACGCTCGTAACTGTTCATCCTGTTTCAATTCTAGCACCGGTTTCATCGTCCGCAGTCTTGTATCCCTTGACGCCTTAATACCGCTCCAAACGTTCGTAACTGTTCATCCTGTTTCAATTCTAGCTCCGGTTACATCGTCCGCAGTCTTGTATCCCTTGACGCCTTAATACCGCTCCAAACGTTCGTAACTGTTCATCCTGTTTCAATTCTAGCTCCGGTTACATCGTCCGCAGTCTTGTATCCCTTGACGCCATAATACCGCTCCAAACGTTCGTAACTGTTCATCCTGTTTCAATTCTAGCACCGGTTTCATCGTCCGCAGTCTTGTATCCCTTGACGCCTTAATACCGCTCCAAACGTTCGTAACTGTTCATCCGGTTTCAATTCTAGCACCGGTTTCATCGTCCGCAGTCTTGTATCCCTTGACGCCTTAATACCGCTCCAAACGCTCGTAACTGTTCATCCGGTTTCAATTCTAGCACCGGTTTCATCGTCCGCAGTCTTGTATCCCTTGACGACTTAATTCCGCTCCAAACGTTCGTAACTGTTCATCCGGTTTCAATTCTAGCACCGGTTTCATCGTCCGCAGTCTTGTATCCCTTGACGCCTTAATTCCGCTCAAAACGTTCGTAACTGTTCATCCGGTTTCAATTCTAGCACCGGTTTCATCGTCCGCAGTCTTGTATCCCTTGACGTCTTAATACCGCTCCAAACGTTCGTAACTGTTCATCCGGTTTCAATTCTAGCACCGGTTTCATCGTCCACCGTCTCGTATCCCTTGACGTCTTAATACCGCTCCAAACGTTCGTAACTGTTCATCCTGTTTCAATTCTAGCACCGGTTTCTTCGTCCGCAGTCTTGTACCCCTTGACGCCATAATACCGCTCCAAACGTTCGTATCTGTTCATCCTGTTTCAATTCTAGCACCGGTTTCATCGTCCGCAGTCTTGTATCCCTTGACGCCTTAATACCGCTCCAAACGTTCGTAACTGTTCATCCTGTTTCAATTCTAGCCCCGGTTCCATCGTCCGCAGTCTTGTACCCCTTGACGCCATAATACCGCTCCAAACGTTCGTATCTGTTCATCCTGTTTCAATTCTAGCCCCGGTTTCATCGTCCGCAGTCTTGTATCCCTTGACGCCATAATACCGCTCCAAACGTTCGTATCTGTTCATCCTGTTTCAATTCTAGCACCGGTTTCATCGTCCGCAGTCTTGTATCCCTTGACGCCTTAATACCGCTCCAAAAGTTCGTAACTGTTCATCCGGTTTCAATTCTAGCACCGGTTACATCGTCCGCAGTCTTGTAACCCTTGACGCCGTAAAACTTCTTCAAACGTTCGTAACTGTTCATCCTGTTTCAATTCTAGCACCGGTTTCATCGTCCGCAGTCTTGTATCCCTTGACGCCTTAATACCGCTCCAAACGTTAGTAACTGTTCATCCTGTTTCAATTCTAGCACCGGTTTCATCGTCCACAGTCTTGTATCCCTTGACGCCTTAATACCGCTCCAAACGTTCGTAACTGTTCATCCTGTTTCAATTCTAGCACCGGTTTCATCGTCCGCAGTCTTGTATCCCTTGACGCCTTAATACCGCTCCACACGTTCGTAACTGTTCATCCTGTTTCAATTCTAGCACCGGTTTCATCGTCCGCAGTCTTGTATCCCTTGACGCCCTAATACCGCTCCAAACGTTCGTAACTGTTCATCCGGTTTCAATTCTAGCACCGGTTTCATCGTCCGCAGTCTTGTATCCCTTGACGCCTTAATACTGCTCCAAACGTTCGTAACTATTCATTATGTTTCAATTCTAGTACCGGTTTCATCGTCCGCAGTCTTGTAACCCATGACGCCTTAATACTTCTCCAAACGTTTTCATCGTCCGCAGTCTTGTATCCCTTGACGCCTTAATACCGCTCCAAACGTTCGTAACTGTTCATCCTGTTTCAATTCTAGCACCGGTTTCATCGTCCGCAGTCTTGTATCCCTTGACGCCATAATACCGCTCCAAACGTTCGTAACTGTTCATCCGGTTTCAATTCTAGCTCCGGTTACATCGTCCGCAGTCTTGTATCCCTTGACGCCATAATACCGCTCCAAACGTTCGTAACTGTTCATCCTGTTTCAATTCTTGCGCCGGTTTCATCGTCCGCAGTCTTGTATCCCTTAACGCCTTAATACCGCTAAAAACGTTCGTAACTGTTCATCCTGTTTCAATTCTAGCACCGGTTTCATCGTCCGCAGTCTTGTATCCCTTGACGCCCTAATACCGCTCCAAACGTTCGTAACTGTTCATCCTGTTTCAATTCTAGCACCGGTTTCATCGTCCGCAGTCTTGTATCCCTTGACGCCTTAATACTGCTCCAAACGTTCGTAACTATTCATTATGTTTCAATTCTAGCACCGGTTTCATCGTCCGCAGTCTTGTATCCCTTGACGCCTTAATACCGCTCCAAACGTTCGTAACTGTTCATCCTGTTTCAATTCTAGCACCGGTTTCATCGTCCGCAGTCTTGTATCCCTTGACGCCTTAATACTGCTCCAAACGTTCGTAACTATTCATTATGTTTCAATTCTAGCACCGGTTTCATCGTCCGCAGTCTTGTATCCCTTGACGCCTTAATACCGCTCCAAACGTTCGTAACTATTCATTATGTTTCAATTCTAGCACCGGTTTCATCGTCCGCAGTCTTGTATCCCTTGACGCCTTAATACCGCTCCAAACGTTCGTAACTGTTCATCCTGTTTCAATTCTAGCACCGGTTTCATCGTCCGCAGTCTTGTATCCCTTGACGCCTTAATACTGCTCCAAACGTTCGTAACTGTTCATCCTGTTTCAATTCTAGCACCGGTTTCATCGTCCGCAGTCTTGTATCCCTTGACGCCCTAATACCGCTCCAAACGTTCGTAACTGTTCATCCTGTTTCAATTCTAGCACCGGTTTCATCGTCCGCAGTCTTGTATCCCTTGACGCCTTAATACTGCTCCAAACGTTCGTAACTATTCATTATGTTTCAATTCTAGCACCGGTTTCATCGTCCGCAGTCTTGTATCCCTTGACGCCTTAATACCGCTCCAAACGTTCGTAACTATTCATTATGTTTCAATTCTAGCACCGGTTTCATCGTCCGCAGTCTTGTATCCCTTGACGCCTTAATACCGCTCCAAACGTTCGTAACTGTTCATCCTGTTTCAATTCTAGCACCGGTTTCATCGTCCGCAGTATTGTATCCCTTGACGCCTTAATACTGCTCCAAACGTTCGTAACTATTCATTATGTTTCAATTCTAGCACCGGTTTCATCGTCCGCAGTCTTGTATCCCTTGACGCCTTAATACTGCTCCAAACGTTCGTAACTATTCATTATGTTTCAATTCTAGCACCGGTTTCATCGTCCGCAGTCTTGTATCCCTTGACGCCTTAATACTGCTCCAAACGTTCGTAACTGTTCATCCTGTTTCAATTCTAGCACCGGTTTCATCGTCCGCAGTCTTGTATCCCTTGACGCCCTAATACCGCTCCAAACGTTCGTAACTGTTCATCCTGTTTCAATTCTAGCACCGGTTTCATCGTCCGCAGTCTTGTATCCCTTGACGCCTTAATACTGCTCCAAACGTTCGTAACTGTTCATCCTGTTTCAATTCTAGCACCGGTTTCATCGTCCGCAGTCTTGTATCCCTTGACGCCCTAATACCGCTCCAAACGTTCGTAACTGTTCATCCTGTTTCAATTCTAGCACCGGTTTCATCGTCCGCAGTCTTGTATCCCTTGACGCCTTAATACTGCTCCAAACGTTCGTAACTATTCATTATGTTTCAATTCTAGCACCGGTTTCATCGTCCGCAGTCTTGTATCCCTTGACGCCTTAATACTGCTCCAAACGTTCGTAACTGTTCATTATGTTTCAATTCTAGCACCGGTTTCATCGTCCGCAGTCTTGTATCCCTTGACGCCTTAATACCGCTCCAAACGTTCGTAACTATTCATTATGTTTCAATTCTAGCACCGGTTTCATCGTCCGCAGTCTTGTAACCCTTGACGCCTTAATACCGCTCCACACGTTCGTAACTGTTCATCCTGTTTCAATTCTAGCTCCGGTTACATCGTCCGCAGTCTTGTATCCCTTGACGCCTTAATACCGCTCCAAACGTTCGTAACTGTTCATCCTGTTTCAATTCTAGCTCCGGTTACATCGTCCGCAGTCTTGTATCCCTTGACGCCTTAATACCGCTCCAAACGTTCGTAACTATTCATTATGTTTCAATTCTAGCACCGGTTTCATCGTCCGCAGTCTTGTAACCCTTGACGCCTTAATACCGCTCCAAACGTTCGTAACTATTCATTATGTTTCAATTCTAGCACCGGTTTCATCGTCCGCAGCTTTGTATCCCTTGACGCCTTAATACCGCTCCAAACGTTCGTAACTATTCATTATGTTTCAATTCTAGCACCGGTTTCATCGTCCGCAGTCTTGTAACCCTTGACGCCTTAATACCGCTCCAAACGTTCGTAACTATTCATTATGTTTCAATTCTAGCACCGGTTTCATCGTCCGCAGTCTTGTAACCCTTGACGCCTTAATACCGCTCCAAACGTTCGTAACTATTCATTATGTTTCAATTCTAGCACCGGTTTCATCGTCCGCAGCTTTGTATCCCTTGACGCCTTAATACCGCTCCAAACGTTCGTAACTATTCATTATGTTTCAATTCTAGCACCGGTTTCATCGTCCGCAGCTTTGTATCCCTTGACGCCTTAATACCGCTCCAAACGTTCGTAACTGTTCATCCTGTTTCAATTCTAGCACCGGTTTCATCGTCCGCAGTCTTGTATCCCTTGACGCCTTAATACCGCTCCAAACGTTCGTAACTGTTCATCCTGTTTCAATTCTAGCACCGGTTTCATCGTCCGCAGTCTTGTATCCCTTGACGCCTTAATACCGCTCCAAACGATCGTAACTATTCATTATGTTTCAATTCTAGCACCGGTTTCATCGTCCGCAGTCTTGTATCCCTTGACGCCTTAATAATGCTCCAAACGTTCGTAACTGTTCATCCTGTTTCAATTCTAGCACCGGTTTCATCGTCCGCAGTCTTGTATCCCTTGACGCCTTAATACCGCTCCAAACGTTCGTAACTGTTCATCCTGTTTCAATTCTAGTACCGGTTTCATCGTCCGCAGTCTTGTATCCCTTGACGCCTTAATACCGCACCAAACGTTCGAAACTGTTCATCCTGTTTCAATTCTTGCGCCGGTTTCATCGTCCGCAGTCTTGTATCCCTTGACGCCTTAATACCGCTCCAAACGTTCGTAACTGTTCATCCGGTTTCAATTCTAGCACCGGTTACATCGTCCGCAGTTTTGTATCCCTTGACGCCTTAATACCGCTCCAAACGTTCGTAACTGTTCATCCTGTTTCAATTCTAGCACCGGTTTCATCGTCCGCAGTCTTGTATCCCTTGACGCCCTAATACCGCTCCAAACGTTCGTAACTGTTCATCCGGTTTCAATTCTAGCACCGGTTTCATCGTCCGCAGCTTTGTATCCCTTGACGCCTTAATACCGCTCCAAACGTTCGTAACTGTTCATCCTGTTTCAATTCTAGCACCGGTTTCATCGTCCGCAGTCTTGTATCCCTTGACGCCTTAATACCGCTCCAAACGTTCGTAACTGTTCATCCTGTTTCAATTCTAGCACCGGTTTCATCGTCCGCAGTCTTGTATCCCTTGACGCCTTAATACCGCTCCAAACGTTCGTAACTGTTCATCCGGTTTCAATTCTAGCACCGGTTTCATCGTCCGCAGTCTTGTATCCCTTGACGCCTTAATACCGCTCCAAACGCTCGTAACTGTTCATCCTGTTTCAATTCTAGCACCGGTTTCATCGTCCGCAGTCTTGTATCCCTTGACGCCTTAATTCCGCTCCACACGTTCGTAATTGTTCATCCTGTTTCAATTCTAGTACCGATTTCATCGTCCGCAGTCTTGTATCCCTTGACGCCTTAATACCGCTCCAAACGTTCGTAACTGTTCATCCTGTTTCAATTCTAGTACCGGTTTCATCGTCCGCAGTCTTGTATCCCTTGACGCCTTAATACCGCTCCAAACGTTTGTAACTGTTCATCCTGTTTCAATTCTAGTACCGGTTTCATCGTCCGCAGTCTTGTAACCCTTGACGCCTTAATACCGCTCCAAACGTTCGTAACTGTTCATCCTGTTTCAATTCTAGCACCGGTTTCATCGTCCGCAGTCTTGTATCCCTTGACGCCTTAATACCGCTCCAAACGTTCGTAACTGTTCATCCTGTTTCAATTCTAGCACCGGTTTCATCGTCCGCAGTCTTGTATCCCTTGACGCCTTAATACCGCTCCAAACCTTCGTAACTGTTCATCCTGTTTCAATTCTAGTACCGGTTTCATCGTCCGCAGTCTTGTAACCCTTGACGCCTTAATACCGCTCCAAACGGTTTCATCGTCCGCAGTCTTGTAACCCATGACGCCTTAATACTTCTCGAAACGGTTTCATCGTCCGCAGTCATGTATCCCTTGACGCCTTAATACCGCTCCAAACGTTCGTAACTGTTCATCCTGTTTCAATTCTAGCACCGGTTTCATCGTCCGCAGTCTTGTATCCCTTGACGCCATAATACCGCTCCAAACGTTCGTAACTGTTCATCCGGTTTCAAATCTAGCACCGGTTACATCGTCCGCAGTCTTGTATCCCTTGACGCCTTAATACCGCTCCAAACGTTCGTAAGTGTTCATCCTGTTTCAATTCTAGCACCGGTTCCATCGTCCGCAGTCTTGTATCCCTTGACGCCTTAATACCGCTCCAAACGTTCGAAACTGTTCATCTTGTTTCAATTCTTGCACCGGTTTCATCGTCCGCAGTCTTGTATCCCTTGACGCCTTAATACCGCTCCAAACGTTCGTAACTGTTCATCCGGTTTCAATTCTAGCACCGGTTACATCGTCCGCAGTCTTGTATCCCTTGACGCCTTAATACCGCTCCAAACGTTCGTAACTGTTCATCCTGTTTCAATTCTAGCACCGGTTTCATCGTCCGCAGTCTTGTATCCCTTGACGCCTTAATACCGCTCCAAACGTTAGTAACTGTTCATCCTGTTTCAATTCTAGCACCGGTTTCATCGTCCGCAGTCTTGTATCCCTTGACGCCTTAATACCGCTCCAAACGTTCGTAACTGTTCATCCTGTTTCAATTCTAGTACCGGTTTCATCGTCCGCAGTCTTGTAACCCATGACGCCTTAATACTTCTCCAAACGGTTTCATCGTCCGCAGTCTTGTATCCCTTGACGCCTTAATACCGCTCCAAACGTTCGTAACTGTTCATCCGGTTTCAATTCTAGCACCGGTTACATCGTCCGCAGTCTTGTATCCCTTGACGCCTTAATACCGCTCCAAACGTTCGTAAGTGTTCATCCTGTTTCAATTCTAGCACCGGTTCCATCGTCCGCAGTCTTGTATCCCTTGACGCCTTAATACCGCTCCAAACGTTCGAAACTGTTCATCCTGTTTCAATTCTTGCACCGGTTTCATCGTCCGCAGTCTTGTATCCCTTGACGCCTTAATACCGCTCCAAACGTTCGTAACTGTTCATCCTGTTTCAATTCTAGCACCGGTTTCATCGTCCGCAGTCTTGTATCCCTTGACGCCTTAATACCGCTCCAAACGTTCGTAGCTTTTCATCCGGTTTCAATTCTTGCACCAGTTTCAACGTCCGCAGCCTTTTATCCCTTGACGCCTTAATTCCGCTCCACACGTTCGTAATTGTTCATCCTGTTTCAATTCTAGCACCGGTTACATCGTCCGCAGTCTTGTACCCCTTGACGCCCTAATACCGTTCCAAACGTTCGTAACTTTTCATCCGGTTTCAATTCTTGCACCAGTTTCAACGTCCGCAGCCTTGTAGCCTTTGATACCCTGGTACCCTCCAAAACCTTATATCTTTCATCATATTTACCTATTGAGATTTAATGCCAGTGGTTTTTATTCTATACAAGGCATTATAATAAATTCTTTTTTAACTCTATATTTTATCTAGGCCTTAAATATTACAAATTTAGTTTGCTCTACAATAATGTGTTAAGATATCATATTGTGTTAAATTACCAGTTTATGTTACTATCGAAATAATTAAATTCTGCGATAAGTAGGTAGCATTATGAGGAGAATGTATGTGTTGGGAAGATAACGCAAAACCCTCAGCTTTATACCCGCCATCAGTAATTCCATTATATCGCTGATATAGATTTCATTTCTTTCTCTAAACCCATTTATATTGTCTATTGGAATTTACTCATGTAAGCAAAAATCTAATGTCTGCAGGTTTTACAATGCCATTTAAATTGAATAGGTCGTGATAAATAATAAGATATCAAGTATGTTTAAGGAGAAACTTTTATATAGACTTCTGATTATTATTCACCACTTTATAATAACAAATAGTCCTTAAGCGATGGGTATACTGGTATTATGCTTCACATAATTAAATGTGACGTACTTCTTTTATTGTTATTTATTTAAAAAAGAGAATACATAATACATGATGCATTTAGGTGAGTTACATTGAATTTATAACAAGTGCAAATGCAACAGTAGAGAACTTTCAAAATACGAAAAGGAAGTAACTAAATTCTCTAGATAGTGCGCACGTATTTTTTACGATACCACTATAATTTATTCTTTTATTCCGTAAATATTTCACAAATTATTCAATCGATTCCACCTGTTTAAAGTACGAGAGAATGATAAGGTTTCTATATTTAAATAATTCCTTTGTCATCATTTTCACTCAAAATCGGGTAGGTGTTATACACCTCGCTCTACTCTTAGATCAATGTCATTGGTTTACAGTAGGTTTTGCTTTCGAAATTCCTAGTTGAAGGTCATACACGAAATTAATTTCACATTAAAACGAGTACTTTTACAAACTGTTTTTGATTATCAAGCAAGAAAACATACAATATAGGCTATAAATTATCAAAGGGGGACCATATATATACATACATACATACACACAAACACACACACACACACATACACAAACACACATACACACACACACACACACACACACACACACACACAACACACACACACACACACACACACACACACACACACACACACACACACACACACACATACACATACACACACACACACACACACACACACACACACACACACATATATATATATATATATATATATATATATATATATATATATATAATAATAATAAATTTAAAATTTTCGCCGATAAAATAGTACCAGTTTCTTCAGGAAAATAATTATCTAATAAAATATTTTTACAAAATTAAATCATAAGTGCTACAAACGACCATATGTTTATAAGTATTGCACTTTATGTAATTTTTTCTATAACATCAATGACCTTATAAATAGTTTGATGCCTTGATCTCACTTGAATTTGTTCATCAATTAATTTGTCTTTAACTTAACAAATATATTCATTTTTAATCCTATATTTAATTTTTTTAATAATTTCATACTTTCTATTTCCGGAAACTCGTGTAAATTATTATTACAATGCGTAGCTAAATTTGATTTGTATATCTTTGGTTTGATATACGCGTTTAAATGTTCTTTGTATCTTTCTTTTAATTTCTTTTTTGTTTGAAAGATTTTATATTATATACTCCATTTCTTTCGTGCATATTATTTTGATTTTTGTTGTTGTTTATTAAATTTTTAATTTTATTATCAGTTTTATATGTAATTTGTAAATTTGTATCTTTAAATAATCTTGTAATTTTATTTATTTCGTTACCAGTGAATGTAAAAGTTGTCCAAATATTTTCTCTTTTATTAGATACAAAGTTATTTTCGAGTTCCTGTTTTCTTATTATGTTATTATTTAATTTATCTATAGTTTTTCTTTTATATCCATTTTCTAAACAAATTTGATATATTATATTTTTCCCTTTTATTTGATCATTTAAGTTCATTGGTATTTTGTGCATTCTATGTAGTAAATTATAAAGCGCTGCCATTTTTTGGTTGTATGGATGATTTAAATATTTAGGTATTATTTGATTTGTCTGCGTTGGTTTTCTATATATATATATATATATATATATATATATATATATATATATATATATATATATATATATATTATATTCAAATGATTCATAATTTCTAGTAATTGTAATATGTAAGTAATTTAGTGTTTTTTTTTATTCAAATTCATGAGTAAACTTTATATTTTCGTGTATATTATTTATACATTTTAATATTTTGTCAATATTTAAACCATTATTATTTGATATGTATAATCCATTATCTACATATCTAAACCTGTGTCCATTTTGATCATATGTTTAAATAATCTTATCTATTTCAATGTCTATATTTTGTAAAAATATTTCCGATAATATGCTGGACATTGGAGAGCCCATTGTTAATCCATCCTTTTGTTTATAAGTTTTATTATTATATAGAAAATAATTTTGATTTAATATGATTTTTAATGTATTTGTTATTGCTTGTGTTAATGTGTTATCTTTTTCAAATGTATCTATATTATTTTTTTATTATTTCATGTGTTTTTATTATAGGTATGTTATTATACATGTTAGTAACATCAAATGATATTAATTTTGCATTATTATCAATTTTAATATCTTTTAATTTTTCAATAAGCTTTTTTATATTATGAGTATTATTTAATTATACCTTACCTTCAAGTAATAAAGCCAAATATATTGAAATTTTATAGGAAGGAGCAGTTGTAAAATTAACTAATGGTCTAATTGGTTTATCTTCTTTGTGCAATTTAATAAGTCCATTTAATGTTGGAATTTTAGGATTCTCATTTATGTAATTATTAGTATATTTTCATTGAATAATTTAGATGATATTTTTATTATATTTTTTATTTCATTTTGATATTTGTCTGTGGGATCTTTATTTATTTGTGTATATTGATTTTTAGATATATAATTTTCAGTTTTATTTATATGTTCTTGTTTATCAATAATAACTACAGCATTACCTTTATCAGCCTTTGTCATAATAAGATCATTATTTTGTAATTTTTGTTTAATTTGATTAATTTGCGAATATTGTTCTATGTGTGTATTAGTTTTGTTATTTTTAATTAACTTTATTATTTCATGTGACGTTTTTATTCGCGTATTTTCTTGTTCCTATACTTTTAATTTATTGATCGCCAATTCAGTATCTATTATCATTGTATCAATATTTCTTTTCATTTCTTTTTAAGGTTGATTTTATTATTGTTTTCTAAAATTTTTAATTCATTTTGGCTGAATTTTGTATTTGTTAAATTAACAAAATTGAGGTGAAACTTATGATGTTGTATGATTACGTCATTATTTTTATCTTTGTTCATTTTTAATATATCTTGTTTTTTGGTTAGAGTGTTCATTTTTCTTTGTCTATACTTAAACAAAAAGATATTAATTTTATTAAATTTGTCTTCCCACTTTGTTTTATCCATAAAAAATGCTAGTTTTAAATGTTATTTATAAATTTAAAAAGTTATTTTATTTTGCTTCTTATATAAAAATTTGATTTCATTTCTAACCCACAGAATTTCTGTTGTTTACATGTTTTTTGTGCTACATTACTTTTATTTTTATTATCAATTCGTGCATATTTAGGAACAATATTATTAATAATACATTGTTTGTTAAAAAATATATTACAATTAGTATTCATTAAATGAATTTTACGTTTCTGATAAAAATTTAAATCTTTTGTTAAATATGGATAACTAATAGAACTAACCTCTGTAGAGCACATATTCACAACACCAGATATGGCACCAAACCATTTATAAGGTCATTGATGTTTTAGAAAAAATTACATAAAGTGCAATACTTATAAACATATGGTAGTTTGATTTAATTAGCACATATGATTTAATTTTAAAAAATATTTTATTAGATAATTATTTTCCTAAAGATGCTGGTACTATTTTATCGGCGAAAAGCTTTAAATAAATATATTCATTAAAAGTATTCTTGTTTTTGAAATATGTTAAATTTATTAATTATATTACAAGAGAACATATCACCATATTTAATATATATATATATATATTGTGTGTGTATGTGTGTGTGTGTGTGTATGTGTGTAATAGTGTGTGTGTGTAATAAGGTGTGTGTGTAATAATGTGTGTGTGTGTGTTTGTGTGTGTATGTGTGTGTGTGTGTGTGTGTGTGTGTGTGTGTGTGTGTGTGTGTGTGTGTGTGTGTGTGTGTGTGTGTGTGTGTGTGTGTGTGTGTGTGTGTGTGTGTGTGTGTGTGTGTGTGTGTGTGTGTGTGTGTGTGTGTGTGTGTGTGTGTGTGTGTGTGTGTGTGTGTGTGTGTGTGTGTGTGTGTGTGTGTGTGTGTGAATGTGTAGGTGTGTGTGTGTGTGTGAATGTGTAGGTGTGTGTGTGTGGGTGTGTGTGTGGGTGTGTGTGTGTTTGTGTGTGTGTGTGTGTGTGTGTTTGTGTGTGTGTGTGTGTGTGTGTGTTTGTGTGTGTGTGTGTGTGTGTTTGTGTGTGTGTGTGTGTGTTTGTGTGTGTTTTTGTTTGTGTGTGTGTGTGTGTGTGTGTGTGTGTGTGTGTGTGTGTGTGTGTGTGTGTGTGTGTGTGTGTGTGTGTGTGTGTGTGTGTGTGTGTGTGTGTGTGTGTGTGAAAGGAAGGACCGATGCTCACTGTAAAAACACAAACCTTTTGTGTTCACTTCAGTCGAAAATCGCATATTTAACCTTTAAAAAGCAAAACAAGGTGATACCTTGAACTTTCTCCTGTAATGAGGTGGATGAAAAGAGGATTGGAATATATAAAAGGACGAAAATAGGCCAGATATTGTATTTGTTGACAGATGTAGAAGAATCGTGTTTTACACATTCTCTTCAGCAGAGGAAAATCATTCTGTTTTTCAATTTCTAATTCGTTATAATGCAACCATCGTAAGACATATCCTCATAGCGTGTCTATCATTGATGGTTCAAATAGTAAAGCAGTCGTGTAAAATCTTTAAATACATTATTTACTCTAACGTTATTATAACAATAATTATTTCATAAAATTATTTTGTTATATTATTAGGTAATAGTAATTATTAGTACTTTTAATTATAACACAAGTATGAAGATGAGAATATTTTCTTAAAGTGTAGAGTATTTAAATATATATTAACAATAGTATTGGCATTTGTGAATGGTTAATTAGGTATAATTTTTTCCACTACTTCCTATCAGCTTAATAAATATTAATAGACTATCTAAGTCATTATTGTTCCCAACATTAATTAACCAAGGGCATTAAAACTCTCTGCCATAACAATCTGTTACGTTATTTATAATACAAACAACTGATTAAAAGTTGTATAAGTACAACAGCAAACAATTAATAATATGGAGCAAACGTTAGTAAAACCCATCACCTAATCCAAACAGTGTACAATAAATTTATATATCAAACATTTTATTAATGACTCATATATTTGATATTTTACAAATGTTAATATTTGCATGATATCGATTTAGTTATAAATTCATATATTAGGATAAAATGATGAGTAGAGTATTGGATTATTTGTATTTTACTTTATTACTTATTTATCAAGAATTATGTACATAAGTTGTAACATTTAAGGTAAATGTTAGTGGAATATTTTTAAGTATTTTTTAAAATATCAATTTAATTAAATTTAATTTTTGTAATATTTGTATTGACTGTATTATGTTTCCAATCCCAAAAATAAGTAATATATTTCAACCCATAAATTAGTTCTCATAATAAATAACTTTAAGCGAGTTCTTTTTCGGAAGATTCCACCATTAATTTGTTGAATCAAATCTAGAACTAACACATACGAACAGCCTAGATTAATTATCAGTATAGTGTAAATTTGAAAGTTGTAAATAGCTATAGGTAATGAGAGCATAAAGGCCAACGTCATGGAAAGGTACTCGCGGAAAGGATCTCTTTAGTTTCGAATTAGAAGTGTTGTAATATTTGGGAATCTTTTATTGAAGAACGTGAAACCGTTCAGAGATATTTTGACCTGTTGTTTATTTGCCAGAGTATCCCAGGATCTGAAGGATTGGGTCATGGACACGAAAGACAATCACAGAAAAACATCAAGAAGAGCTCTTCAGAAAGTACATAAGCAGTAGCTATATTTCTCGAGATGTAGGACTATGTAAAGTAGAAAGACTTTCAAGTGTTTTAAAATAATTATTTTTTTGGGGAGAATTCCAAATTTTTATCAAAATTTGTAAGATTTTATTGTAATAATTCTGTGTGTTTTTGTGTTGAAGTTGGCGATCGTTTATATATTTTTTCCTAATTTAACCTAAACGTTATAAAAATGGCAAACTAAAGCTATAACTATAATCATATTTCGGGCAAAAAAGTCTCTACAAGTATTTTCTGTACTTTTAAGTAAATGTAAGCTATAAATACGTCCAACTACATGTTACTAAACTAAAGTAATATTTGCAGATAAGTAGTATACATGATTCACTTACTCTACGTGAGGCTTAAGTAGACGGTAAATCCGGAAAGCTCAGTATCCTGCCAAGTCAGTGTGTTGTTATATTCTACAAATCATTAAATATCGAGATCTAGTGGAGGCTGAAGAAGTCGTAAACGTTTCCTCCAAGTGTAAGTTAACAATTTAACAATTTTAGTTACCAAAAAGTCTGTTCGCAAGTATTAGCAAAAGTGTAATAAGTAATCATTAAATATTTTTGAAACTATTTTACTATATAAGTTGAGTTGTAGCAAGAACAGCGATAAAGAAGCATTCGTATATGTTTTCACACTACATGGATCAGCTCACATTTTAATATATAGGAAAAATGTATATATATCACCTACATTATAATCTAACTAAACAAGAATCTTACTTTGTATATAATATATACATATATATCATATTATGCGAGTTGACCTTCTTTCGAGGACTAATTACGTGTTCTCATTTGCGACCACCAACCTAGTGGTGTGTGGGATTTCCGTTAACACATGGTATGCCCGTATTGATATATTTTCGGATTCACTGCACTTTAGGGATATATATATATATAATACGTTTATTGTTTAATAATTTAAAACAACATAGGTTATTCAAATACAAGAATATTTATTAATTTATATCCAAAGCTTTTTGTTGGTTAACAGTACCAACATCATCAGGAATGAAAATTACAATAATGTAAGCTATAGGCCTAAAACATATGTTTAATTTGAAATAGAATTGTTGCTAAATTTATACAAATTGCCAAATTTATTTTGTTGCTGTAACAGTATAGACATTGAATATAGTATCAAATTTAGAATGTATTTGTATTTGTTCTTTTATTAATTTGTTATTATTATTGTGTTTATATATTTCGAATGCTTCATATATATTCATTCTTAATCCCTTATTAATTTCTTTTATAAGTTTCATATTTTCTATATTTGGAAATTGGTGCTTATTATTAATACAATGAATTGCGATATTTGATTTATATATTTCTGGATTAATATAACTTCGCATTCTAATTTATAAACACCACCTTTTACATGCATATCAGTTGTATATTTGTATCCATTTTTATTTATAGGCTATGAAATAAAAAAAATATCACCAAATTATTTAAAAATACAAATATCAAAATTGCATACAAAACTAATAACAAAATAATAAACATAATAAATAACAATAATAAAACATTTAATATGCATGAAAAAGGAGGTGTTTATAAATTAGAATGCGAAAATTGTAATAAAGCTTATATAGGCCAAACCAAGAAAAAATTAAAAGAAAGATATAAAGAACATTTAAATGCCTATATTAATCCAGAAATATATAGATCAAAATTCGCAAATCATAGTATTAATAATAAGCACCAATTTCCAAATATAGAAAATATGAAACTTATAAAAGAAAATTAATAAGCGATTAAGAATGAATATATATGAAGCATTCGAAATATATAAACACAATAATAATAACAAATTAATAAAGAACAAATACAAATACATTCTAAATTTGTTACTATATTCAATGTCTATAATGTTATAGCAACAAAATAAATTTGGCAATTTGTATAAATTTAGCAACAATTCTATTTCTAATTTAACATATGTTTTAGGCCTATAGCTTACGTTAGTGTAATTTTCATTCCTGATGATGTTGGTACTGTTTACCAACGAAAGGCTTTGGATATAAATTAATAAATATTCTTGTATTTGAATAAACTAAGTTGGTTTAATATATATATATATATATATATATATATATATATATATAAGTACATATATATTTTATTATATATATCTATACAATAGCAGACAAATAAAACATGAACAATACACAAAACTATTTCTAAAAATAATGGATGCAAATTTTGGCCAATGATATTTGCTGACATTAGCAATAACATTGCTCTGTAGTCATCAGTTGTAGCAAGACTAGGAGCCCATATTTGCTGACATTAGCAATAACATTGCTCTGTAGTCATCAGTTGTAGCAAGACTAGGAGCCCATATTTGCTGACATTAGCAATAACATTGCTCTGTAGTCATCAGTTGTAGCAAGACTAGGAGCCCATATTTGCTGACATTAGCAATAACATTGCTCTGTAGTCATCAGTTGTAGCAAGACTAGGAGCCCATATTTGCTGACATTAGCAATAACATTGCTCTGTAGTCATCAGTTGTAGCAAGACAAGGAGCCCATATTTGCTGACATTAGCAATAACATTGCTCTGTAGTCATCAGTTGTAGCAAGACTAGGAGCCCATATTTGCTGACATTAGCAATAACATTGCTCTGTAGTCATCAGTTGTAGCAAGACTAGGAGCCCATATTTGAAATTGATGAAAGGTTTCGTGCCACTGTTTTTAAGATACTTAAAAAAAAAATTAGAAATAAATTTTTAAATCTACGTTTTGGAAATAATGATGCTTCATGGTGCAGTTAAAATCGTATCTACACCTCGAAAGACCTGTTCTAATATGTAAAAAAACACATTCGAGATTTATAGGGATTATGAAGAGCAATATACCAAAAGATGGCTTAGCCGGAAAATAGGTATTTTGGTAATATTTATCCTATAAAGAAGCCATAAAGTGCAAAATTTATGAGTAGCAATTGTCGCAAATTTAGTAAAAGTGCTAGGAAGCTGTCACGCAAAGACATCTGTCAATGTCAAGAGGGAAAACTATTTCAAAAAGCTTAACGTACACGTCAGGCATATTTTACGTTACTGAATAATTACCATCCTAAGTAACTGTGTTACGAACTAATTCTAAAAAATAATGAAACCCAAACTCCACAGTAATATTCATTTCTTTACTAAATCACTTGTTAAACATTTCGTTTCAGTTATGTAACCATCTTTCGATAAACTCGTGGTAGTTTACATTTTTATTTTATAACCTGACGAGTAAAATATTCCATCATTAGGGGGTTATAAAATTGTTTAAAGATATATAACCATTATACTAGAACAAAACGACATTGACGATAGAGTACGTAAATATAGAAGACTGATTACACTCGGTCACTTAGCTGTAGTGAGGGAGTAGTTAGGTATATTATTATAATTTAAATAATAGTTTGTCAGGGCTCATTTGAAACTGTTTTTTCAAGGTATGTGAAATTGTAAAACAACGTGTATGATAGAATATTTGACGAAATCGGAATAAAATAAAATAGGCATTTTCTGTATACATAGTATAACCACATGTGATGAAAATAGAAAAAAAGCATATTAGAAATCCAAAAAAGTATGTCACAAATTTACCTAATAGCATAGATAGGTCCGATAGTATAGCCAGTTCTTTAAATTTTTGTTGTTGTTTGCCTGACGTTTAGAACCCTTTACGTCATCATCGACCCAACAATAACGGACATTTAATCTACCCAAGTAGATGCTGTGTGGTGAATATTAGTAGTGAATTGTTATTAATTTAAAATCCAGTAAAGGAATAAAAAAAACTTAACTTTACTATCCAAATAATGTCAGTTGCCTTCTAGATTAAAGTTTTAAAACCTTTATATTAACCGAAAGGTGTTATTGAAATGTATAATTAAAATCTATTGCAAGTATTACCAGGAGTAGCATTGGGTCTCTTAAACATAGGAATATAGGCCGCTTCGTACGTCCTGTTACCATGGTAACTAAGAGACGGAAACTGTATGCATCGCATTTCAGTCGTAAAATTCAAATTGTTCTTGTGTCTGTCCCCAAAGTGCCAAGTTTCTCCAACTCGTGTTGTGATTTGCATTTGAATATTAGAAGCTAAAATTCGGTACACAGCGACTTGGTTTTTGTTGGTTTTTTTATAACATTCAATGTTGTAGTGAAAAGAGTTTTCACTTACTTTACAACAAGTGCACCTTGGGCAATAACTAATAATGGTTCCACCAAGTTAGGTTTTGTTCTTTCTTATATATGCTACTCAAAAATACTTTCTAAGCAAGAATAAAATGGTTTCAAAGACTGCAAACTATTAGTAGATGTTTAAATATGAAATAAATTTAGCACAACAATAATCCACAAGTATATTTGAAGGTAATACGTAAGGGATGTGTTAAAATACACCATATTACATTATATATTAATTTGTGTTTTTCTATTTTACAATTCGTAAGATATCCAGCTAGGATAGTGAGACAAATAACTTTATTATTTCTAACGTCAAATTCAGCCATGTATGTTTAGTAAACTAGAATCGGTACAAGATGATGGGTAACTCCTGGAAAAACGTTGAAACCGTGGTTGACCTAATCGCTTAGGGCTACTGTACATTAGGAAAATTCATTATTTCTTTATGACGTAATCTATTCCAAACCTGATACCTTTTGCTATTTTATATAAAAATGTGTAAGAATGTGGCATACTATAGTGAAATATATAAAAAATATCTATTATATTCATGACTGTTTTAAAGTCATAAATGAATGTTTAAAAAATAGACATTATTTATACATTTTATATATATATATATATATATATTATAGGTTAGTTTTGGTTGGTAAAGATTATTTAGATTTTTTGAACTAGGAGACTGACAGGTTTACCTTGGTAAGAGTCCACTCTATAGTCTTGAAAAAGAAACACATAAAAGCACTTAACCAATGTTGAAATATATCATTGTTTAAGTGCTTTTATGTGTTTCTATTTCAAGACTACAGAGTGGACTCTTACCAAGGTAAGTCTGTCAGTCTCCTAGTCCAAAAATCTATATATATATATATATATATATATATATATATAATGTAAATAGAATATTATGTTTTCCCACTATTTATATTTTCGGCATTTATTACTTTATTCCTAATTAACACAGTATAATATCATTTTGAGCACTAAAATTAACGCTTTTCACTTAATAAAACAATATTTTTATCAAACCCTATTTTAAGATTTTCCAAAGCTACGACCTAAGATGGGTACAATAATTTCGTGAAACTGGAAAGAAATGTCCCGAATTCTTATGTTCCCCTTGTATATTTGATCTGCTCTCTACAGAAGTGAATTAAAATTACCTGTTAGAATTATTACCAACTACAAAATCTAAAACATTGATAATTATTGAGAAAATCGCTGAACTATATAGTGTATGATGTAACTTGTCTTCTATGTTCTGGCTGTTTCGGACGTGGCTAATCACTTACGATTGGCGAAAATACAACAAGAAATATATTAGCAAAACCTAATTTGTTAATTACATTTTTTAAATGAATGATTGTTACCACACCTAAACATGTACCAACTACATTATATATTTCTTTATTAATCTTTTATTAGGTAAAATGGTTAATTTACTTAGATGAGATGCGGGTACGTGACTTGTTAAGGGAACAGCTTCAAGCGAATTCAGGTGATATTTCTTAGCCAGCTCGAGTCTACAAAACCATTATGCAATACATACTGTAGTTAGGATCATTGCTCAATAGTGCAGATTTGCATACTGTAGTAGACCTATTATTATTTGACGATAATATAGCCTATTAAAGGCCTATATGTTTATTTCCTATCCGCACAGTGTAAATTTGATACAAGGGACAAAAAAAACTGATTCAATAGAAACCATATTGTAGACAATGCGACAGAAAAAAGATGACATATTTTCAAAACTTTATTTTCCCTAAAAGAATCTCAAGAGAGAAACAACCAGAATAAATTTCGTAAATAAAAATGGGTGGATATTTTTCTCTCTGTATAAACACATTTTTAGTTTCCATATTTTTACATTACAAAGCTCGACTTTCGCTAAAATACTTTTGACAAACGCTAATTTCGTCCTTTTATTGGCAATTCTAAAACACAATTATTAAAAATTCCTTTTCCGAGAAGCTTTATTCAACGGGAAAATAAATACTTTAGAAAAGCAATAAGCTGTCTTTCCGAACCAATGAGCCATCTCATAAAGCCGAACAATACTTTAAAAGTTTTCTATTACAACGGGTCATACGTTCCATCATCTCGATGCACCTGAATGAAGTTTCTTCGCTAATTTTGGAGCCGTTGTGTAATATCATCCAGATGTGATGCGCTCAGTTCCCTTATTGGAAGTTAAGCTGTCACAGACTCACTAGCAACTTACGTAATCTTTTCCGTTACCGAATTAAATCAAATTATTAAAAAAAAGAATAATCGAATAGAAAGAATTCTCAAAGAACTCAATTAAAGTCTAAAACTGTTTTTGAGTTTTATAGAATCACTCATTTGAAATAATTTCGATTTGAAAGTATTCGGCAGTGAGCTTGGCTATTACGTAATCTATTGTAGGACCTATAGAGACTACTGTAATATATATCTATAAACATAAAAACAACAGATCTCATTTCTCACAAGAAAATATTTAATGTAATATATGTCTCCGTAACTGTGCAGCCGTCATCAGTGACTATCTACAATAAAGCTAAATTACCGTAGTATAGCTGGGTTCATGAATTAAATTGTGATTAAAGAGTTAAATTGATTAATTAATACGCCAAGTTTATTTGTATTTATTGTGTATAGGCACTGATGATAGTAACATAGCTCTCGGAATTTCGTATATTAACATTAAATATATTTTTAACACCAAAAAATATCGGAAGCATTTCTGGTCCAACTGTTTGTTTCCGCTCGTTTCCCTCTGGTATCTCACCCTCACTCGGGCGGTCTCTCTCTCTCTCTCTCTCTCTCTCTCTCTCTCTCTCTCTCTCCTTGTCACTCGTCTCCCCTCTCTCTGACAGCTACTACTCTGACACGGCTTCATAAATGTAAAAGTATCACACAAATAAACTTTAGTTCAAATTTCTTCAGCTATATGAGCCGGAATGCCTTTTAATGAACTTATATTACGATTGTTTAGCTTATGAAGTTCAGCTTTGAAATTTAAAATAAATTATTACTTTTCCAATTTATTTATCAGCCTTTCACAAATTCCTATTCATAAAACAAGGTTGAACGCTTTGTGTAGCCTATTACATTTGTAAGGAAAATTTTTAAAATGCATTAATGTTTAAGCAAGATATTATTTAAACTAATTATTCGAAAATATCGTGTAGGCCAATATAACCTAAAAGAATCGACAATCGGTAAAACAATTTGGCAAAAGGAGAAAGTTAACTTATATGACAATTGATTAACTTAAAGGAAGTCTGTAATTAATAAAAACCAAAATAGTTTTTGTGTAGCAAAACTAAAGGGAAATAAAAAAGGGAAAACATGTGTTACTAATATCCAAAGGAAATACGTAAGCAATTGTAATCTTGTAACGAATGCTTGTAGAAAATAGGGCACAATTACTTACGATTTATACAACTGCATTCCATGACAATGCATTGTAAATTGTGGTGAGCGGCTGGTTGTATGTTCAACACTGTTGTTTTATAGAATAAGTAGTAAACTTTAGTAAAACTAAAAGCTTCATGGTTTTTAGTAATTCCTTTGTTGGTTTCTGGAAGATTAGTCAATATTACGGTTGTCATTTATACACGAAAGATTTGGTCTGTTATTCAATATAAGGAGGTTTTTTATTAAACTAAAGGCAAAGTCTGTCAGTTTTTAAGTATAAGGATATCTTATTCACGCGTGCAGAATTGCTTATGTAGAATATCAGCGAAGTAAGGAATTTACGTCGAGGAGATAAGAATATTTCTTCCTAGCAGAAGCATAAGTTACTAAAGGCACCACTAAGGGCTATATTTGTTTTCCAATATTCTGGCATATGATGCCTTAAATAAGAAGGCATTATTCAGTTTTCAAATAACCTTTAGTAGACCTGCTCTCTACCGGAATCAAAGGCAAGTATCAACCAACTAATCATTAGATTCCACAATTTCCAAAAAATAAAAATAAAACTATATTTACCTGAATATTTTGCAGCAATAACGAACAAATATTGTACTGTTTATCTTCCTATATACACACCTGTGAACAAAATAAATAAAATGAAAATTATTTTTATACATGAAACTATAAACATGCTCACCATTTTAAAACTGCATAATAATTAATATTATTGGGGATTTAAAAACAAATATAGACCTACAAGACCATTCGTAAAGAATCTTTACAAATCGAGCGACGGTTTTTGTAATGTACAAGGACCAATCAAGCGATGCCAGAGTATTATGCTATTGCGACAAGCATATTTCATTCTTGTTAACTCTGCAGTTTTCGAGCGGATTACTATTTTAAGCCAGGGGACACTTATTGTGTGCTATTTTGGGATGGTAGGACTTATGACCTTGAGCAGCCTTATCTACCTTTTACTCACACATCCATACTGTTACCAATCAAGTATCAGAGCTGTAAGTTGGAACATTAATTTTTTAAAAATATTTTAACTTCACCGGTATTACAATACTAATCTGCTCGACCACTTGTAATATGTTTCCTACACATGAAGTAGTTTTAATATTTTGTATAAATAAATATATTGTTATTTTTTGTGTGAAAACATTATTTAGATTGGCAACACATTTATCTGTAAACAAATACGACGCTGGGTTGTCGAAACCGAAAGTGACAATGAAAGTGTGTTAGGTTGACCTAACACACGACTTACATTAGTTTTGTTATATATATATATATATATATATATATATATATATATATATATATATATATATATTACTTTTGTGCTACAATAAAAAATGTTTTTCACCCCATTGGTTTTCTATATAACCCCAGTTAACACCCTAAAATGCTTTTAAGATATTTAAAAAAAATATTATTTCTATCTTAAAAACTATTTCAAAGTGGATTACAATAGTAATCCGTGCGACCGCTCATGTTACTTACTTACTTGCGACCACTGCTGTGGTAATTTGCAAATTAGTAATTTTTTACGGTAAAAGAAAAGAAAATAAAACTTTCAAAAATGTAATTCGACCAAAGTGAAGATGTATCACGTAGAATGAATAATAATTCTATTCTAAACATAGTAATTGAACTAAATTACATAGCACGTCATCGAACTGCTAATGTTTTGGAAGATTTATGACCATTGCATGACCTTATCGATGCATAGAGCAATGTTTGTAAATAATCAAAGGTTGTTTCAAATTTAATGGTCTATGATTGGTCGTAATTAGCTGCATGTATTGACCAACTACAACCGTGAATATCCGTTGACCTCTGGCAGTCCACATTTATATTAATACAGGTCATCTACTAAATTTAGTTATTTACTGTTCATCTACTAAATTTAGTTATGTACTGTTCATCAACTAAATTTTGATCATTTAAATTGAAACAGTTTGACTAAAATTGTTTTAAAACAGTTTATCTGCTAAAGCTTTGAGCAAATCTAACCAAAGATTTATAGAACGTTAAATACATTAGACCATTCATTTACAAAACGTGCTCTTTTAAAGTCTTAAACATGGAGAGTTCAATTACTATACCTAAATATTACTCATTTTACTTTACTAGTTCATTTACTGTCCTCTCGCAGTTCATTTTCTGAAATTGGACACTTCATCTACTAATCTTGGACAGATTTTAACAGTTCATTCTTTGAAATTAGTCAACCATAATTTAATCTCCACAATCACTTCGTTTATTCAGGTATGATATTATTTTCCTTCAATCTGATTACATCCTTCCAATCGCTTATTATAATTTGTATACCTGCTGCAGTTTATATAATACATTCAAGTATATTGACATTCTATCACTGGATTTTCCTATTTAGTTTTACTACACCTAATGGATAAAGTAAAGTTCGCGAATAGAATATATTGCACTTAATTGATTTTACTGTACTTCGTTGAATAAAATTATTGTAACGAATCTAAGGGAATTATGATATCTGATATATAATATATTTATGCAATTCAATTTCTAAAATATGACAGTTCATTATTTAAACTTTTAAAAACTCATAGAAGGAACAAACCTGTGATCTTATATTGCGTTTTTATTCAAGATCGTATTTAGTATTTTTTTTAAATCGTTAAATATAAAAATTAAATAAAAAAATTAAAACTAAACATTTCAAAGGGTTCTAGCCTAAACTAAATTATATAAATATTATTTTTAATCGGGAAATATTAGAATCGACTAGTTTTTAAAAAATATTTGAATATCTAAATAGATTTTAATATTGAATGTATACCCCGACGTAATCGTTTCCAGTATATATAGCGAGTTATAGGCCCTGATATTCACAATATTGGAATAAAAACAAATGGAAACAAAAGGTGATATAAGGCCCCCGGGGACTTCAAAATATTGACATTATTGCATTAGTATTAGGAACATATTTGAGTCGGCATTGATATCGACCCTGTAGACGCGTGTTACCAAGACTCCAACATATCTTTTACTCTCAAAATGTGAGGCACTATATTTTTTGAATGTATGTTTTTTCGAAAGCTTAAAATGGATAACCGAAACTGTTTTTTGCAATGTATAGATAAAAATAATAATATTTTTAAGTATTTTAGTAATTATAGAAGATTTTTAGTCAATTTATACTATTACTTTACTGTCTTCTACATTTATTTATACAGTTTGTGAATATTTATACATTTTTGTGTATATCTTGTGTTTTTAAACATAAAACATATTTATTTATATATCAATTGTGTATTGAAAATTTTGCTGAATAATTTTAAAGCGTCAACCTTTGATTTGGTATTCTTAGGCAGACTTGCTGAAGTTGTGTCATTTATATCACTTATGGTAATAATAATCTTATGTAAGCACTTAGACTTTAATGTTACATATCAGCAGTTTATCCGGAACAGTTCATGTTTTAAAGTCGTACAGTTTCGTCTTTAAGTTTTTAAACATGGTCATTTAATTTCCCTTGAGCTACTTACTCACTTGGTACCGAGGACAATACTTCACGCATGCCCTTGGTAGTTAAACCATTTGGCGACGCGCTGACCAGAGGAGATGGGCCGTTCTCCTTAACAGATTAGACGGTTGTAATCCTGGGCCCAGTCCAGAGCTGTGGGGGTAATACTTCACGCCTACCTTTGGTAGTTAAACCATTTGGCGACACGCTGACCAGAGGAGATGGGCCGTTCTCCTTAACAGATTAGACGGTTGTAATCCTGGGCCCAGTCCAGAGCTGTGGGGGTAATACTTCACGCCTACCTTTGGTAGTTAAACCTTTTGGCGACTCGCTGACCAGAGGAGATGGGCCGTTCTCCTTAACAGATTAGACGGTTGTAATCCTGGGCCCAGTCCAGAGCTGTGGGGGTAATACTTCACGCCTACCCTTGGTAGTTAAACCATTTGGGGACGCGCTCACCAGAGGAGATGGGCCGTTCTCCTTAACAGATTAGACGGTTGTAATCCTAGGCCCAGTCCAGAGCTGTGGGGGTAATACTTCACGCCTACCCTTGGTAGTTAAACCATTTGGGGACGCGCTCACCAGAGGAGATGGGCCGTTCTCCTTAACAGATTAGACGGTTGTAATCCTGGGCCCAGTCCAGAGCTGTGGGGGTAATACTTCACGCCTACCCTTGGTAGTTAAACCATTTGGCGACGCGCTGACCAGAAGAGATGGGCCGTTCTCCTTAACAGATTAGACGGTTGTAATCCTGGGCCCAGTTCAGAGCTGTGGGGGTAATACTTCACGCCTACCCTTGGTAGTTAAACCATTTGGCGACGCGCTCACCAGAGGAGATGGGCCGTTCTCCTTAACAGATTAGACGGTTGTAATCCTGGGCCCAGTCCAGAGCAGTGGGGGTAATACTTCACGCCCACCCTTGGTAGTTAAACCATTTGGCGACGCGCTCACCAGAGGAGATGGGCCGTTCTCCTTAACAGTTTAGACGGTTGTAATCCTGGGCCCAGTTCAGAGCTGTGGGAGTAATACTTTACGCCTACCCTTGGTAGTTAAACCATTTGGCGACGCGCTTACCAGAGGAGATGGGCCGTTCTCCTTAACAGATTAGACGGTTGTAATCCTGGGCCCAGTCCAGAGCTGTGGGGGTAATACTTCACGCCTACCCTTGGTAGTTAAACCATTTGGCGACGCGCTCACCAGAGGAGATGGGCCGTTCTCCTTAACAGATTAGACGGTTGTAATCCTGGGCCCAGTTCAGAGCTGTGGGGGTAATACTTCACGCCTACACTTGGTAGTTAAACCATTTGGCGACGCGCTCACCAGAGGAGATGGGCCGTTCTCCTTAACAGATTAGACGGTTGTAATCCTGGGCCCAGTCCAAAGCTGTGGGGGTAATACTTCACGCCTACCCTTGGTAGTTAAACCATTTGGCAACGCGCTGACCAGAGGAGATGGGCCGTTCTTCTTAACAGATTAGACGGTTGTAATCCTGGGCCCAGTCCAGAGCTGTGGGGGTAATACTTCACGCCTACCCTTGGTAGTTAAACCATTTGGCGACGCGCTGACCAGAGGAGATGGGCCGTTCTTCTTAACAGATTAGACGGTTGTAATCCTGGGCCCAGTCCAGAGCTGTGGGGGTAATACTTCACGCCTACCCTTGGTAGTTAAACCATTTGGCGACGCGCTGACCAGAGGAGATGGCCGTTCTCCTTAACAGATTAGACGGTTGTAATCCTGGGCCCAGTCCAGAGCTGTGGGGGTAATACTTCACGCCTACCCTTGGTAGTTAAACCATTTGGCGACGCGCTGACCAGAGGAGATGGGCCGTTCTTCTTAACAGATTAGACGGTTGTAATCCTGGGCCCAGTCCAGAGCTGTGGGGGTAATACTTCACGCCTACCCTTGGTAGTTAAACCATTTGGCGACGCGCTGACCAGAGGAGATGGCCGTTCTCCTTAACAGATTAGACGGTTGTAATCCTGGGCCCAGTTCAGAGCTGTGGGGGTAATACTTCACGCATGCCCTTGATAGTTAAACCATTTGGCGACGCACTGACCAGAGGAGATGGGCCGTTCTCCTTAACAGATTAGACGGTTGTAATCCTGGGCCCAGTCCAGAGCAGTGGGGGTAATACTTCACGCCCACCCTTGGTAGTTAAACCATTTGGCGACGCGCTCACCAGAGGAGATGGGCCGTTCTCCTTAACAGTTTAGACGGTTGTAATCCTGGGCCCAGTTCAGAGCTGTGGGAGTAATACTTTACGCCTACCCTTGGTAGTTAAACCATTTGGCGACGCGCTTACCAGAGGAGATGGGCCGTTCTCCTTAACAGATTAGACGGTTGTAATCCTGGGCCCAGTCCAGAGCTGTGGGGGTAATACTTCACGCCTACCCTTGGTAGTTAAACCATTTGGCGACGCGCTCACCAGAGGAGATGGGCCGTTCTCCTTAACAGATTAGACGGTTGTAATCCTGGGCCCAGTTCAGAGCTGTGGGGGTAATACTTCACGCCTACACTTGGTAGTTAAACCATTTGGCGACGCGCTCACCAGAGGAGATGGGCCGTTCTCCTTAACAGATTAGACGGTTGTAATCCTGGGCCCAGTCCAAAGCTGTGGGGGTAATACTTCACGCCTACCCTTGGTAGTTAAACCATTTGGCAACGCGCTGACCAGAGGAGATGGGCCGTTCTTCTTAACAGATTAGACGGTTGTAATCCTGGGCCCAGTCCAGAGCTGTGGGGGTAATACTTCACGCCTACCCTTGGTAGTTAAACCATTTGGCGACGCGCTGACCAGAGGAGATGGGCCGTTCTTCTTAACAGATTAGACGGTTGTAATCCTGGGCCCAGTCCAGAGCTGTGGGGGTAATACTTCACGCCTACCCTTGGTAGTTAAACCATTTGGCGACGCGCTGACCAGAGGAGATGGCCGTTCTCCTTAACAGATTAGACGGTTGTAATCCTGGGCCCAGTCCAGAGCTGTGGGGGTAATACTTCACGCCTACCCTTGGTAGTTAAACCATTTGGGGACGCGCTCACCAGAGGAGATGGGCCGTTCTCCTTAACAGATTAGACGGTTGTAATCCTGGGCCCAGTCCAGAGCTGTGGGGGTAATACTTCACGCCTACCCTTGGTAGTTAAACCATTTGGGGACGCGCTCACCAGAGGAGATGGGCCGTTCTCCTTAACAGATTAGACGGTTGTAATCCTGGCCCAGTCCAGAGCTGTGGGGGTAATACTTCACGCCTACTCTTGGTAGTTAAGCCTTTTGCCGACGCGCTCATCAGAGGAGATGGGCCGTTCTCCTTAACAGATTAGACGGTTGTAATCCTGGGCCCAGTCCAGATCAGTGGGGGTAATACTTCACGCCTACCCTTGGTAGTTAAACCATTTGGCGACGCGCTAACCAGAGGAGATGGGCCGTTCTTCTTAACAGATTAGACGGTTGTAATCCTGGGCCCAGTCCAGATCAGTGGGGGTAATACTTCACGCCTACCCTTGGTAGTTAAACCATTTGGCGACGCGCTAACCAGAGGAGATGGGCCGTTCTTCTTAACAGATTAGACGGTTGTAATCCTGGGCCCAGTCCAGAGCTGTGGGGGTAATACTTCACGCCCACCCTTGGTAGTTAAACCTTTTGGCGACACGCTGACCAGAGGAGATGAGCCGTTCTCCTTAACAGTTTAGACGGTTGTAATCCTGGGCCCAGTCCAGAGCTGTGGGGGTAATACTTCACGCCCACCCTTGGTAGTTAAACCTTTTGGCGACACGCTGACCAGAGGAGATGAGCCGTTCTCCTTAACAGTTTAGACGGTTGTAATCCTGGGCCCAGTCCAGAGCAGTGGGGGTAATACTTCACGCCCACCCTTGGTAGTTAAACCTTTTGGCGACACGCTGACCAGAGGAGATGAGCCGTTCTCCTTAACAGTTTAGACGGTTGTAATCCTGGGCCCAGTCCAGAGCAGTGGGGGTAATACTTCACGCCCACCCTTGGTAGTTAAACCTTTTGGCGACACGCTGACCAGAGGAGATGGGCCGTTCTCCTTAACAGTTTAGACGGTTGTAATCCTGGACCCAGCCCAGAGCTGTAGGGGTAATACTTCACGCCTACCCTTGGTAGTTAAACCATTTGGCGACGCACTGACCAGAGGAGATGGGCCGTTCTCCTTAACAGATTAGACGGTTGTAATCCTGGGCCCAGTTCAGAGCTGTGGGGGTAATACTTCACGCCTACCCTTGGTAGTTAAACCTTTTGGCGACACGCTGACCAGAGGAGATGGGCCGTTCTCCTTAACAGTTTAGACGGTTGTAATCCTGGACCCAGCCCAGAGCTGTAGGGGTAATACTTCACGCCTACCCTTGGTAGTTAAACCATTTGGCGACGCACTGACCAGAGGAGATGAGCCGTTCTCCTTAACAGTTTAGACGGTTGTAATCCTGGGCCCAGTCCAGAGCAGTGGGGGTAATACTTCACGCCCACCCTTGGTAGTTAAACCTTTTGGCGACACGCTGACCAGAGGAGATGGGCCGTTCTCCTTAACAGTTTAGACGGTTGTAATCCTGGACCCAGCCCAGAGCTGTAGGGGTAATACTTCACGCCTACCCTTGGTAGTTAAACCATTTGGCGACGCACTGACCAGAGGAGATGGGCCGTTCTCCTTAACAGATTAGACGGTTGTAATCCTGGGCCCAGTCCAGAGCAGTGGGGGTAATACTTCACGCCCACCCTTGGTAGTTAAACCTTTTGGCGACACGCTGACCAGAGGAGATGGGCCGTTCTCCTTAACAGATTAGACGGTTGTAATCCTGGGCCCAGTCCAGAGCATGCATAAGTTCACTACCACACATCCGATACTCGGCGTCGGTAGCTTCGACTCTAACAGCTCGGGGCAAGTTATGCTCAGTTAGTCTCCCCGACAGAGTACTTTCCCACCTATTTCCTACTGACAGTTCCCTCAATCTAACGTGCTTCCCTTTTTATAGAAATCTTTATTAGGGACCTGGAGGACTGCAGTTACGTCTGAGGGAGGTTTGTTCCCTGCTTGGCTAGTTGTTGAGCTGTTTCAGTGCCAGTGATGTTTACATGCCTCGGGATTCACTGGATAAGCACCCACCCGGCATTTATGAGAGCATTTAGTTTTCTTCTACTCTATTTTCCCTATAACGTTTGCAGTTTATTTGTAAAATTAGATAAACTATTTTTTTATCGTTTACCATAACAATACATTTAGAAGAATATTATATAACAAGTTATATTATATTATATTACAGCAAGTTTTGTTATACTTTTGGTTTCTGTTTCATGAGATACAAGAGATAATCACAAAACCCGTTAAACACATAAATATTGTTCGAACGTTCTATCTAAATTAAAAAATGCACAATCAAGCTATTCTCTGGAACTGTTTTTTTAAATTAAATTATAAGAAATATCCAAATGCCTCTAAACGCAAAGTCTATTCCGGAATTGTAATACAAACTAACTGTAAACTTTTATTCCTAGATTTGTATTAGTAATATTAACACAAGAGTAATAGCATACAATTTTAGAAACCCATTTCATAGGGGATTAGGCTGCACCAACGATATCACCGTTTTATATAGGATTTCGTTGCGGTACCGCTATCGACGTCCGCATCTACGGGCCGCAGCGTATAATTTCGATAATGACGTGTGCCTTTATAAATAAAACGACAGTTAATCGAATTTACATGAATTCCGGGCCCATTGCGTGAGCTATCCATAAAACGTAGCGTCTCACGCGAGAGTTGTTACCTGGAAATTAGTGGATAGCGTTGAAGTGTGTTTTATAAGCAGTGGAATGTGGCTTTTTCATATTTAAAATAATTCACCCCGTCTGTCTGTTTATTAATGCTGTGAATACTTTTGTATTCCATGTAGGTGAATCGATTTTCAGTTGAGTGAACAATTTTCGCTGTCCAGATTCAAAGAGGGAAATGGGACCAGAGTTTTATTTTTTCTAGCAAGAGAATTAGTCAAAATTATATATTATCATTATAAATAATGCCGGTTGATAGTAAATGGTGAAAGTTTCAATTTTCAAATACGTATCCACCTCACACTGATCAATAATTGTTTAAAACATAAAATTAAAATTATATATTTGGTGTTAAAAACTGTTATTTAAAAAACAAAATATTTCAATATAAACAGAAACTGGAAACATAAACATATCAAAACGAGAGTTTTCTAAGGATTCATACAAGTATGTACAAGGGATGAATGGTGAATATAGAGATATAAAACAGAACTGAATGTAAGAGACATAAAGAAATCTGTGACTGAAAAACTGAAGACCCAAGAGAATGAAAACAAGAAATGTTCAACCGACTGGCAGTTTACAAAAATGAATATTTGGAAAGTATATTTAGAGAATAGGAAATACAGTAAAACAGAATAAAGATAAATTTTACTGTGTGTGGAACAGTAAATGAAATAAATAATTGTAGATGAATAACAAAAATAAACATTGTTTTTCAACACAGGATGAAGTAGGATTTTCAAGTGGCTATCAGCTGTATTTAGAGGTAATTTCCCAATTAGTTTTGGTTGTTGAAAATAATACACTATTTAAAACTTTAAAAACGTTGCAGATTTTTGTATATGTAAATTATTTTCTTACAAACTGTTAATTTCCGTTTGACATCATAGCTTCTAAAAAAAGATATATTTCATGAAACTCTTTTTTCAATAAATATTTTCTAAACATGAAAAACCATAGACTTTTATCTCCCTTTTTTGTTATGATGTGATTTCATGGGAGGGGAAGATTCATGCAAAATGTTTATACATGAGAGACCTGATCCTTTAAATACTGTATACTAAAATGACATGCTTTCTTCCTTTTCATGTAAATTCTTGCTCTAAAAACATAGACATAGATACACACGCAGGCTTTTAAAATCACACACACCACAACATGTAGGCTACCTTCATATAAAGAAATGATGAGGTGATTTGTATACGCATCTAAACTCAAAACATTCTGCAGCAATTGAGATTTCCATGAGTTTTACGCGACCTGAGTAAAATATAATTTATTTATCAGCTGTGCACCACCACTCTCGCCACCTGCAGGGAGCGATTGAAGACTCCTCATACCTAATCTTTATAATATAAATATGTTGTGTTGTTTTGTGTAACCTTCAACAACTCAAACAATTCTGCAGAGATTCAGGTCAAATTTTGACTCGAGATACAACGCGTCAGTAAGAACCTAGGGGTTCACTTGTCACACTTGCTGACAACAACCACTGTCATAAATGTAACATTATCTGTTCGAAATTATATTATTTATTAAAATGTTTTCCATCCCATTTAGACAATTGAACAACCTTAAATAAATATCCACTTCCATCGAGTTATTATTGTATGATCAAGCTGCGCTGTATGGTGGTTCCCAGTCATATGTCCAATAAATCATACACAAACTAATGCGGTAACATTACGGCATATGATAAAAGATGGAGTTGTGAGTAACCTCTTCTTGCATGATCAGAAACCAAAAACCTTTTCAGATTGATACTGGGAACGGATCCATCAAATAAAATGGCATCGTCGTAGCTCTCTGTTGCTTTAGCCTCTGAAGTCTTGCGAAACTAAACTTCTATGAAACATATGCTTTGTTTTGTTCCTTATTATTTGTCTATGCGGCCACAATGTGGCCCAGTAAAGAGTGGCCTGATACACTTAGTATAGGTACGAGTATATAGGAAAATAATATGTGTGTGTGTGTGTGTGTGTGTGTGTGTGTGTGTGTAATATACTTTCTTGCATAGTAATCAAAAACAACTCAGGTTCCTTAAATACTAAAACTTTGTATTAATTTTATATTCAAAGCTTTTCGTTGATAAATAGAACCAACATCATCAGGAATGAATAATTCAATTATGCAAGATAAACACATTTACATTTTCCTGTATTTGAATAACCTCAGGTGTTTTATGTATATAAAAAGAGAGAGAGAAAGAGAGAGAGAGAGAGTATGAACTAATAGTAGGCACTTATTAGAAATTACTCAATTTTTTCACTTCTAAGAAAATTTTCGTTTTTCTTTTTTTCGTTTTAAGTTTTTGAAAAGTGACTCAAATTAGTCACTCATCAAATTGTATTTTAATTCTGGCTAAAACGTTACAGAATTATTAGTCAAAATTTATACATTTATAGTAGCAAACTATTTGTAAAATATTTCTATGTTTTAACATTTTTAAACGCTCTGAAAATTAAAATTTAGATTTCCTTGAATCAGATACAAAACCGCGAGATGCAGCAAGCATTTCTATATACTTCAAAAACAAGAGCTAGAACTTACATGGATGGTTTAGAGGAAAAGTAGGCCAGCTCCAGAGAGCAAAATTCTGGGAGAACTAACAATAAGTTTGTGAACCTGTAAATAACTCCAGTCAACAGATTTTCAACCGTTATTAATGAGACATGTAGAAAAATAGTTAACTTAAAATTTGCAATAAATTGAGAGGCGTCAAAAAATATTTAACCAGTTAAAAATAATACATATTAACATTTAATCCTTTCCTACTTCGTACAAGATGAATAAAAGATCACATTTATAGACATCTTACTATTAAATTATAGATTTATCTGGGAAGTATATAGTTTGTACATTATGATTTCGTTAGTAATTTTGAATATTTAGTTTTGGTCTAGGTTCAATTTTCCTCAATAGTTATATCTAAGTTGATAAGATATCCAAATAATCTTTTACGTAGACTTTCGTGCGAATAATTTAACTTAGCCTCTCGAGACTACATGGATTTAAAGCTACAAAAATTACTCAGAGCTTCCTTCTTATGATGTTAGAGACAGGATGTTAAGGACAATGCTGGAAGGATTTACTTAATAAAAAATAACGGGGGGGGGTGGATCGCGTAAAGCAAAGTAAGCCATTCTTCCACGCCTGAAACACTATGAATTATGCATGTACACATTGCTGTGTTGCCTAAATTTACCTTACATAAATCTTTTATTTCAAGGAGACTTAATCGGTATTCCTGCCGTATATAATTCCCTCTCTTCATTTAACTTTCGTTTCATTTTGTCTGACGTTTTAAAAACAAAATATTTCTCTAACAAAACTGGTATGTGATTGAATTTTATAAAAACTAATTCAGTGTTTGAACTGCTAAAATTTAGTTTCGTTTTGTAAAATATACTCATACAGTTCTTTGAAAATCTATATTGTGTCGATTTAAAACAATAATAAAATAATAAAATTTTATTTGCGTAATTGATTAACTTGCAATTACAATTTTACTATACAAACATATTCGAGATTATTCATCTCAACTGTATTTATGTTTTCTACTATATATATATATGTATATATATATATATATATATATATATATATATATATATAAAGTTGCTTTGTAAATTGTAATTAATTATTCCACCACTAATTACAAATATTTTCACTTTATATGATGAGGCACATTTCAGTCACTTTACCATTGTAGGATCTTAGAGTGATTCGACAATGGTCAAATGACCCAAAGGTGCCCCATCATATAAGGTAAAAATAATTGAAATTAGTGGTGAAATAATTTTTCACAATTACCAATAATAACTTTATAAAGTAAGCGCAACGGAAAAATAATAGACAACGTGAAATATACACATACTGTAACGGTCTGACATACCGTGACTAATAGGAAATAAATAATTTCCTGTTTTTAAGTTATAAAGTTGATTTTTAAATTAATCAAGTTTGGAGTTATAAAAATAATAAAGAGTGAAGAATTAAATAAAATCATATATAGAATAATTAACCTAAATTAAGAAGTATTAGAAAATAAATTTGTAATAACTAGCTAAATTTGACCATCAGGAGTGAGGCGAAAATTTTCCAAGTCCTTAAAAAAGCTATCTTAAGAACCAAACCACGTAGAACTTTCATCGACATTTTAAAAGAACCAGAATAAGCCAGAATAAACATTAGTGAAAACAAAATTTGAAAAACATAAAAAAGAAAAAAGTTACAGCAGTTTCAATAAAATAGACATTTTTCAGTGTTCCAAAAATGATAATCAAACTCTGCAAGCTAAAACAGATTCGTTGCCCGACTTGCCTGTACAAGGAAGAAATCCAAATATAGCAAGTATTGCAGGCGGGGTGAGGTAGGTTAAATTCACCGCTATATATACTAGGTCTCTAAGACCTTAGAGACAGTCTGAAATAAATTTTTAATACGAGGTGCCGCGGAACGCTATGCTGGACCGCGGATAAGACCACCATCAGGCCAGATGGACCAAACCTCAACGCTTCCGACGTCTAGGACTACCAAGGGATGAAGGCTCCAGACTCAGCCTCCAGGACGCGGGAATGGAGGAAATCCACCACCGACGAACCAGGGATGGCGACTTCCGATGTCCAAGGACCAGGGAATCCAGACGAGGGACTCTAGGACCGGCAGGAACATCTTTGGCAAGTCATTTTCTCTATTCGATACCAATTACGTCAAATTTAGCCAGTTAATTTTATTAAATTCAAACAAATATTCAAGCTTAAACAATGACTTCACTCTTTATAAAATTAAATACATTTTATGCTAAATAAAATGAATTTATGTGATCAGAATATTTCAAATGATAAATATTAAAGTTACAAAGGGTTTTTGTCCATGAGCCATTTATTTTCAAGGAAATAAGAATTTTTTGAATATTATAAATTTAAAAATTATGTGTCATAAATATGAATTTACCAATTTAATATAGAAGATAAATTTTTATTATGTGTAATTTGGGAAATAATTTTATTTTTATGTAAATGTAATTGATATATATGGAAATTATAAGATTTTAAAGTATGAAAAACAACAAGTTATTTAGTGAATTGTTTGTGTCAATATAATTGCGTTCTATTTGAAAGGATAAATTTTATTTTATATTTAAATAATAAAAATTAAATATATAATCATATGATTTAATTTTGTAAAAGTATTTTATTAGATAATTATTTTCCTGAAGATGCTGATACTATTTTATCGGCGAAAAGGTTTGAATAAATATATTCATTAAAAGTATTCTTGTTTTTGAAATATTTTTAATTAATTATATATATATATATATATATATATATATATATATATATATATATATATATATATATATATGTGTGTGTGTGTGTGTGTGTATAGTGAATTTTGATAAGTATATCATAAGTAGGCCTTAATCAGCCATTCCTATTTTCTTTAACTTGTAAAGACGTGCTTCGGAATGTTTCCATTTACTTGAAGTATTTTCAGCAATCGTTTATAATTATTAATAGATACTGAAAATCATCCACGAGAGATAGAATATTTCGAAACTATAATTACGTTCAAGGGTGAAGAATTTAAGAGGAATGGCTATATTACTAGTAATAAATTTCTTAAATATGCTTGCAGTATGACCAAATATGATTATTATTAGTATCATCATTATTAACACATATATATAAATATATATATATATATATATATATATATATATATATATATATATATATATATACATAACTTACAGAATTATTGTACACCTGAGGGTTTTTTTATCCTAAAATAAAAAATTCGTTTTTCCCGATCGGTCGCCACACAGTGACTGTAAATAAACTAAGAGATCTGTGAGTATCGCTGAGAAGATGTAGTGTGTCCCATTTATACACTTACAGAATGGTGAACAGTACACGCATTAGTCAATATCGGAGCCTATATTTGTAATATGGAGTTTTATTAAACCAATAGGTAGTTACATTCATAAAGCTAGAGAGGGGCTACGAGGGAGGAACATATGCAGTTTCCTCAGATATAATAGAATAATAAAATCCTAGTAATAAAATAAATCAAGCAATATAGTTACATTATTAGTTTTAACAAGTAGCCTGTTATAGAATCGTCTTTCACACTCATAAATTAAAACTTTAATATAATATAATATGGCGTTCAGTGCTCACTTTCACTAGTAGGGAATCATTAAACATTCCAGCTCCAAGAGCGTTCTACGAACACGAAACTAGAGATATTGAGGTCAGCGGGTAATTTCAAGTATAATACAGCGACAACAATAACACTCTAGCAAATGAAGCATAATAATAATGGCTTAGCAATGTCTCTTTTATGCGGATGCTCCTTCGAGAAAACCAAATACGTTTCAAGAAATAGCGCTAATATACTATTCGTTCTATAGCATGTTCACGTTTAGGATTCATCTGTGTCGTACGCGATCGATTTGAGTGGGAATATGAATGTAAGATAGATGTTAACATGAGTTGACCAGACGTAACAACTTTTGAGTTTCAGGTACTCAAGAGCGATTTTGAGTGATATCTTGTGGCTGCTGTTGGTTGCTTCCTTATGGTTAAAAACGAATCTTGCTAACAAGGACTTTTGAGTGTTCTTTCATCAAAGAGACTCGTAATATCTCCCATGTCCCGCTTATGTATGCACTTTGTGTTTTATGCTTGGATTTAGACACCAGTATTATACTTATTATTACACAAACCATATCAATTATAATAAGACTTGACACAGTACATTTAGTATCAAGTCATATACTTGAAACATGTAATGTTAAATTGTATTTTGCAAAACGTTAACTGCATTTAGATAAAATGATTTCTTGAACGACTGTGGCCTACGTTATAATATTTTAAATAATCCCTATGACCACAAAATAACTTTATTTATTCAATTGATGTACATTTCAGTTATAAGATAACCATCTTTAGAAGTACTGGACAAAAAATAATTTAATTTAAAACGTAACACATATTGCATTTTTTTCCATATATGTTACGTTTTAAATTAAATTAATTTTTTCACAGAACTTCTGAAGATGGTTACCTTGTTACTGAAATGTACATCAAGTGAATAAGTAAAGTTATTTTGTGGTTATTGGGTTTATTATTTAAAATATTATATACATTTAGATAATTGTGAGCTTTAGAAAGGTTTTAAAAGATTTGCCATACATTAAATACTTTTGTATAGCGAACGAAGAAAGAGGGCTTTTGACCTTTTCTTTCTGCATACAGGTTGAAATGAATGTATAAATAGGCAAGAGGATTCCACTGCAAAGCGGAACCAACAATCAACTGCTTTAATAGCATCTTCACACGAGATGAAACAGCCCCTCTTGAATGACAACGGCTTCGTTTATACGAACGTGTTAAATGTATTCCCTCATTGAAGAGTATGATTGTCTCATTCACACACTTCCGACACCATTCGAGAGTCATCACTTAGTGCCTTTAAACAACAGTATACATATTCACTACAGTCAAGGATTCAATTCCAATGGATCAACATTGACAATGAGAGCGGTTCCTCTTCCGCCATTGTTACAACAAACGTCGCAATCCAATTTCATTCTTTCCACTCTGCTTTGCTTACTACCGTGCGAAAAGAGATCTCAATTTTGGAGTAAATATTTTAAGAAGCCTCGAGTCCCGAATACAAAAGTATAGTGAGGATTTTGTTTGCTAACTGATCTACACTTGAATGGTAATAAATTACTTTTGATTTCTAGATGGAAAACCATATAACTATAAATGTCTAATTCACTAAATAAATTGGAAACTTGTCGCTTCTAATATATAAAGCTATAGGCCTACTTTTTTGGCCGGTATAGGCCAAATATATTGCATGTATAATCTTATAAATAATGCGAAATTTAAATTTACCTGAAAAGACTTATACTGAATGAATACATTTAGTGTAAAAGTTTATTTCTCCCATTCAAAAATTTCATTTTTCAACTTGTATTTAGTAAAAAAGTAATATGAAATAAAAATTTTAAATCCAATTTCTACTGAGAGAGATTTAGTTATGTTTATCTTATAATTACAATTACTAGAAATATGTAGCCTATATAAAACGGAAAGAATAACAATAATAAGTGCCAAAATAGAAAATAATTTTCTTGGAGATTTTCATTTTCCTCTCTATACAGCATATAGTGATGGAGAATTATTTTTGTTTCTTAGTATGTTATGTATTAGCTTTACTTTTATTATTTTATTCTAATTTGTGATGCAGATGGTGATCTATATATTCTCATTCTATCTATACCTTGTGTCGCTTCATTATTGCAAGGAACCTATATAAGTTACCATTATTGCAATAATTTCATATAAGTCTTTAAGTAATAGATTTCTGGCTATGGTTAAGTTGGCGTCACTCAGTTTGAATATAAGTGAGCCATATTATTTTTAACATTTATAATTATTGAATAAATATTTCAATAGGTCTTACTAGCACAACCGCTGGTCACTATAGGTTACAAATAATGTATTTGAACTTGAATAGATTAATAAAAACCTATTTTATAAACGACTGAACATTTGGACAAAATCTATGTAGTCTAAAAAAATTGAGGAGCAAATAAATTGAATGCATTGAAAAATAACAATAATTTTACAAAATAGTTACACTCGAAAATCTTCTTTATTTATGCTTAAGTCCTAAATAACTCGAACGCAGCTTGGTAGAAGGTATCAAAGGAAACCCAAATTTTATTTTATTTGTATAAAACACTCTAGAAAATATCGGAAACCATAAACAGTGGCAACAATCAATTATCCTATAAAACATTTAAAATAATAAAACTAACCCTGATTTAAGAAGAGTTACTGGATTCTGGTAAAATACATTAATTTATAGATATTTAAATATGAGGCTACGATATTAGTTATGATAATTGTTTAACAAAAAGAACCTAAAGTGTGCTAACTTCAAAAAATCTATTGATAAAGGAAATAGTAGCGGACCATTGAATTGAATACAATGATGTGGTTACAACGTTTAAGCTATGAACATGGTATTAGAGTTGTAACAGTGAATTAATTTGTTTACCCAACTATACTGGGTACACGAACAGAGAATTCGGTTAGAATAACATGGGATATGATTCGTGTTTCATGTTACGTTGCGTTTATGTTTGTATTGTCTCTAAATGTATGAGTCATTTAATTTTTTAAATTTATTTTTAGGAATCACAAGACGAAACAATTGAAGTTTATTCACCTGGATTAATTATTACTAAAATGGAGAAATAAACAAAAGATTTTGCTGTAAATATATCATATATATATATATATATATATATATATATATATATATATATATATATAATTGTTATAGGTTCTGGTTCTAAATTATAACATAAATATAATTCTGGTTAAATCTTAAGATAGAAATAGATTATTATATGAAATGTTTAAATAGAATCTACGCTCTCCTATGTTTACGTGTTAAAACACAGTCGGTATAGTGTAAGACAAACGTTTGCACAGGCATTATAGACGTATGTGATTGTACGTTTGAAACAGAAGACAATATTTACTCGGAGCCCCTCTGTTTGCCGTCCCCTTGCAGCGCAACAAGACGAATCCACTGTCAAACGCACGCATTGCTTGCGTCATGGAGATAATGTGGAGAGGGCGGGAGTAGAAGCTGTCTTTCCTAACGTATCTTTTTATTTCAGATATCAAAGCAGCGTCTGCGAAAGCGGGAAATGAAAGTTACAGAAATACCTTTCAACGTTTCCAGAGAGCAGGCTCAAGATTACACTTTAAAATGCCTTTGTGATTTCGCTTTTCCAGTAGTCCAAAATCCCTTAAATATGAATTGCGAATATATTTGATTCATTATTTTTCATGTAAACGGGATGTAAACAAAAATTTAAGTTTTGTTTGTGGATTAATTTTCTTTTATCATTTATACAGCAACCTCATTTGGTCTTTTGTGAAAGCAGAAAATTGTAAGGTGAACATTTAAACTAAATAATAAATACAAATCAATTTTTAGAAATGTTGAGTATATTGTGTATGTTCAAATTATTGATAGAATGTACAGTAGAAACTTATTAACCTGGACTATTTGGGGTTTTGGATTAAACGGAATAAGCTTAGTATGGAAAAATATGCATTACTCATAATTTTGTTTTACTCACAATTCATGCTAATTGCCATTTATATTTACAAAGAGTAAGTTAACATAGAAAATATGATGAACCAAGCGAATAAACAATACCATACGTTCTGTTTCTACTTAAGACATTAGGTTTAGCAAAGCTCATGGCATGACACAGTACTTAGAAGTTGGGTCCTGGTCCAACCACAAAGATCCTCCCTAGCACCATACTCCTACTCGCATTGTGACGACCATTCGCTACTTAAGACATTAGTTTTAGCAAAGCTCATGGCATGACACAGTACTTAGAAGATGGGGCCTGGTCCAACCACAAAGACCCTCTCTAGCACCATACTCCTACTCGCATTGTGACGACCATTCGCTACTTAAGACATTAGTTTTAGCAAAGCTCATGGCATGACACAGTACTTAGAAGATGGGGCCTGGTCCAACCACAAAGATCCTCTCTAGCACCATACTCCTACTCGCATTGTGACGACCATTCGCTACTTAAGACATTAATTTTAGCAAAGCTCATGGCATGACACAGTACTTAGAAGATGGGGCCTGGTCCAACCACAAAGATCCTCTCTAGCACCATACTCCTACTCGCATTGTGACGACCATTCGCTACTTAAGACATTAGTTTTAGCAAAGCTCATGGCATGACACAGTACTTAGAAGATGGGGCCTGGACCAACCACAAAGATCCTCTCTAGCACCATACTCCTACTCGCATTGTGACGACCATTCGCTACTTAAGACATTAGTTTTAGCAAAGCTCATGGCATGACACAGTACTTAGAAGATGGGGCCTGGTCCAACCACAAAGATCCTCTCTAGCACCATACTCCTACTCGCATTGTGACGACCATTCGCTACTTAAGACATTAGTTTTAGCAAAGCTCATGGCATGACACAGTACTTAGAAGATGGGGCCTGGTCCAACCACAAAGATCCTCTCTAGCACCATACTCCTACTCGCATTGTGACGACCATTCGCTACTTAAGACATTAGTTTTAGCAAAGCTCATGGCATGACACAGTACTTAGAAGATGGGGCCTGGTCCAACCACAAAGATCCTCCCTAGCACCATATTCCTACTCGCATAGTGACGACCACTTGCTACTAAGGACATTAGGTTTAGCAAAGCTCATGTCATGACACAGTACTTAGAAGATGGGTCCTGGTCCAACCACAAAGATCCTCCTTAGCACCATATTCCTATTCGCATAGAGACGACCACTCGCTGCTAAAGACATTAGGTTTAGCAAAGCTCATGGCATGACACTGTACTTAGAAGATGGGTCCGGGTCCAACCACAAAGATCCTCCCGAGCACCATATTCCTACTCGCATAACGAGGACCACTCGCTGCTAAAGACATTAGGTTTAGCAAAGCTCATGGCATGACACAGCACTTAGAAGATGGGTCCTGGTCCAACCACCAAAATTCTCCTTAGCACCACATTCCTACTCGCATAGTGACGACCACTCGCTAATAAAGAAATTAGGTTTAGCAAAGCTCATGGCATGACACAGTACTTAGAAGATGGGTCCTGGTACAACCACAAAGATCTTCACTAGCACCATACTCCTACTCGCATAGTGACGACCACTCGCTGCTAAAGACATTAGGTTTAGCAAAGCTCATGGCATGACACAGCACTTAGAAGATGGGTCCTGGTCCAACCACCAAAATTCTCCTTAGCACCACATTCCTACTCGCATAGTGACGACCACTCGCCAATAAAGAAATTAGGTTTAGCAAAGCTCATGGCATGACACAGTACTTAGAAGATGGGTCCTGGTACAACCACAAAGATCTTCACTAGCACCATTCTCCTACTCGCATAGTGACGACCACTCGCTACTAAAGACATTAGGTTTAGCAAAGCTCATAGCATGACACAGTACTTAGAAAATGGGTCCTGGTTCAACCACAAAGAGCCTCTCTAGCACCATATTCCTACTCGCATATTGACGACTACTCGCTAATAAGGACATTAGGTTTAGCAAAGCTCATGGCATGACACAGTACTTAGAAGATGGTTCCTGGTCCAACCACAAAGATCCTCCTTAATACCCTATTCCTACTCGCATAGGGACGACCACTCGCTGCTAAAGACATTAGGTTTAGCAAAGCTCATGGCATGACACAGTACTTAGAAGAAAGGTCCTGGTCCAACCACAAAGATCCGCACTAGCACCATACTCCTAATCGCATAGTGACGACCACTCGCTGCTAAAGACCTTAGGTTTAGCAAAGCTCATGGCATGATACAGTATTTAGATGATGGGTCCAACCACAAAGATCCCTGCTAGCACTATATTCCTACTCGCATAGTGAGGACCACTCGCTACTGAAGACATTAGGTTTAGCAAAGCTTATGTCATGACACTGCACTTAGAAGATGGGTCCTGGTCCAACCACAAAGACCCACACTAGCACCATATTCCTACTCGCATAATGACGACCACTTGCTACTAAAGACATAAGGTTTAGCAAAGCTCATGGCATGACACAGTACTTAGAAGATGGGTCCTGGTCCAACCACAAAGATCCTCCCTAGCACCATATTCCTACTCGCATAGTGACGACCACAGATGGCATGACACAGTACTTAGAAGATGGGTCTTGGTCCAACCACAAAGATCTCCCCTAGCACCATATTCCTATTCGCATAGTGACGACCACTCATGGCTTGACACAGTACTTAGAAGATGGGAACAGGTCCAACCACAAAGATCTCCCCTAGCACCATATTCCTATTCGCATAGTGAAGACCACTCGCTACTAAAGACATTACGTTTAGCAAAGCTTATGGCATGACACAGTACTTAGAAGATGGGTCCTGGTCCAACCAGAAGACCTTCCTTAGCACCATATTCCTACTAGCATAGTTATGACCACTCGCTACTAAGGACATTAGGTTTAGCAAAGCTCATGGCATGACACAGTACTTAGAAGATGGGTCCTGGTCCAACCACAAAGATCTTCCCTAGCACCATATTCCTATTCGCATAATGACGACCACTCGCTACTAAAGACATTAGGTTTAGCAAAGCTCATGGCATGACACAGCACTTAGAAGATGGGTCCTGGTCCAACCACAAAGAGCCCCACTAGCACCATACCCCTACTCGCATAGTGACGACCACTCGCTGCTAAAGACATTAGGTTTAGCAAAGCTCATGGCATGACACAGCTTTTAGAAGATGGGTCCTGATCCAACCACAAAGATCCTTCCTAGCACCATATTCCTACTCGCATAATGACGACCACTTGCTACTAAAGACATTAGGTTTAGCAAAGCTCATAGCATGACACAGCACTTAGAAGATGGGTCCTGGTCCAACCACCAAAATCCTCCTTAGCAACACATTCCTACTCGCATATTGAGGACTACTCGCTGCTAAAGACATTAGGTTTAGCAAAGCTTATGGCATGACACTGCACTTAGTAGATGGGTCCTGGTCCAACCACAAAGACCCTCCCTAGCACCATAATCCTACTCGCATAGTGACGACCACTTGCTACTAAAGACATTAGGTTTAGCAAAGCTCATGGCATGACACAGTACTTAGAAGTTGGGTCCTGATTCAAAAACAAGGATCCTCTCTAGCACCATACTCCTACTCGCATAGTGACGACCACTCGCTACTAAAGACATTAGGTTTAGCAAAGCTCATAGCATGACACAGTACTTAGAAAATGGGTCCTGGTTCAACCACAAAGAGCCTCTCTAGCACCATATTCCTACTCGCATAGTGACGACCACTCGCTACTAAAGACATTAGGTTTAGCAAAGCTCATAGCATGACACAGTACTTAGAAAATGGGTCCTGGTTCAACCACAAAGAGCCTCTCTAGCACCATATTCCTACTCGCATATTGACGACTACTCGCTACTAAAGACATTAGGTATAGCAAACCTCATGGCATGACACAGTACTTAGAAGATGGGTCCTGGTCCAACCACAAAGATCCGCACTAGCACCATACTCCTACTCGCATAGTGACGACCACTCGCTGCTAAAGACCTTATGTTTAGCAAAGCTCATGGCATGATACAGTATTTAGATGATGGGTCCAACCATAAAGATCCCTGCCAGCACTGTATTCCTACTCGCATAGTGAGGACCACTCGCTACTGAAGACATTAGGTTTAGCAAAGCTTATGTCATGACACTGCACTTAGAAGATGGGTCCTGGTCCAACCACAAAGACCCACACTAGCACCATATTCCTACTCGCATAATGACGACCACTTGCTACTAAGGACATTACGTTTAGCAAAGCTCATGGCATGACACAGCACTTAGAAGATGGGTCCTGGTCCAACCACAAAGATCTTCCCTGGCACCATATTCCTACTCGCATAGTGACGACCACTCGCTACTAAAGACATTAGGTTTAGCAAAGCTGATGGCATGACACAGTACTTAGAAGATGGGTAATGGTCCAACCACAAAAATCCTCGCTAGCACCACATTCCTACTCGCATAATGACGACCACTTGCTACTAAGGACATTACGTTTAGCAAAGCTCATGGCATGACACAGCACTTAGAAGATGGGTCCTGGTCCAACCACAAAGATCTTCCCTGGCACCATATTCCTACTCGCATAGTGACGACCACTCGCTACTAAAGACATTAGGTTTAGCAAAGCTCATGGCATGACACAGTACTTAGAAGATGGGTCCTGGTCCAACCACAATGATCTTCCCTGGCACCATATTCCTACTCGCATACTGACGACCACTTGCTACTAAAGACATAAGGTTTAGCAAAGCTCATGGCATGACACAGCACTTAGAAGATGGGTAATGGTCCAACCACAAAAATCCTCGCTAGCACCACATTCCTACTTGCTTAGTGACGACCACTCGCTACTAAAGACATTAGGTTTAGCAAAGCTCATGGCATGACACAGTACTTAGAAGATGGGTCCTGGTCCAACCACGAAGATCCTCCCTAGCACCATATTAATACTCGCATAGTGACGACCACAGATGGCATGACACAGTACTTAGAAGATGGGTCTTGGTCCAACCACAAAGATCTCCCCTAGCACCATATTCCTACTCGCATAGTGACGACCACTCATGGCATGACACAGTACTTAGAAGATGGGTCCTGGTCCAACCAGAAGATCTTCCTTAGCACCATATTCCTACTCGCATAGTGATGACCACTCGCTACTGAAGACATTAGGTTTAGCAAAGCTTATGGCACGACACTGCACTTAGTAGATGGGTCCTAGTCCAACCACAAAGACCCTCCCTAGCACCATATTCCTACTCGCATAATGAAGACCACTCGCTACAAAAGACATTAGGTTTAGCAAAGCTCATGGCATGACACAGTACTTAGAAGATGGGTCCTGGTCCAACCACAAAGATCCTCCCAAGCACCATATTCATACTCGCATAGTGACGACCACTCGCTACTAAGGACATTACGTTTAGCAAAGCTCATGTCATGACACAGTACTTAGAAGATGGGTCCTGGTCCAACCACAAAGATCTTCCCTAGCACCATATACCTACTCGCATAGTGACGACCTCTCGCTACTAAAGACAGTAGGTTTAGCAAAGCTCATGTCATGACACAGTACTTAGAAGATGGGTCCTGGTCCAACCACAAAGATCTTCCCTAGCACCATATACCTACTCGCATAGTGACGACCTCTCGCTACTAAAGACAGTAGGTTTAGCAAAGCTCATGTCATGACACAGTACTTAGGAGATGGGTCCTGGTCCAACCACAAAGATCTTCCCTGGCACCATATTCCTACTCTCATAGTGACGACCTCTCGCTACTAAAGACATTAGGTTTAGCAAAGCTCATGGCATGACACAGTACTTAGAGGATGAGGCCTGGTCCAACCACAAAGATCCTCCCTAGCACCATATTCCTACTCGCATAGTGACGACCACTCGCTACTAAAGACATTAGGTTTAGCAAAGCTCATGGCATGACACGGTATTTGAAGATGGGTCCTGGTTCAAAAACAAGGATCCTCTCTAGCACCATACTCCTACTCGCATAGTGACGACCACTCGCTACTAAAGACATTAGGTTTAGCAAAGATCATGGCATGACACAGTACTTAGAAAATGGGTCCTGGTTCAACCACAAAGAGCCTCTCTAGCACCATATTCCTACTCGCATAGTGACGACCACTCGCTACTAAAGACATTAGGTTTAGCAAAGCTCATGGAATGACACAGTACTTAGAAGTTGGGTCCTGGTTCAAAAACAAGGATCCTCTCTAGCACCATACTCCTACTCGCATACTGACGACCACTCGCTACCAAAGACATTAGGTTTAGCAAAGCTCATGGCATGACACAGTACTTAGAAAATGGGTCCTGGTTCAACCACAAAGAGCCTCTCTAGCACCATATTCCTACTCGCATAGTGACGACCACTCGCTACTAAAGACATTAGGTTTAGCAAAGCTCATGGCATGACACAGTACTTAGAAGATGGGTCCTGGTCCAACCACAAAGATCCTCCCTAGCACCATATTCCTACTCGCATAGTGACGACCACAGATGGCATGACACAGTACTTAGAAGATGGGTCTTGGTCCAACCACAAAGATCTCCCCTAGCACCATATTCCTACTCGCATAGTGACGACCACTCATGGCATGACACAGTACTTAGAAGATGAGTCCTGGTCCAACCAGAAGATCTTCCTTAGCACCATATTCCTACTCGCATAGTGATGACCACTCGCTACTGAAGACATTAGGTTTAGCAAAGCTTATGGCATGACACTGCACTTAGTAGATGGGTCCTAGTCCAACCACAAAGACCCTCCCTAGCACCATATTCCTACTCGCATAATGAAGACCACTCGCTACAAAAGACATTAGGTTTAGCAAAGCTCATGGCATGACACAGTACTTAGAAGATGGGTCCTGGTCCAACCACCAAAATCCTCCTTAGCACCACATTCCTACTCGCATAGTGACGACCACTCGCTAATAAAGACATTAGGTTTAGCAAAGCTCATGTCATGACACAGTACTTAGAAGATGGGTCCTGGTCCAACCACAAAGATCTTCCCTAGCACCATATACCTACTCGCATAGTGACGACCTCTCGCTACTAAAGACATTAGTTTTAGCAAAGCTCATGACATGACACAGTACTTAGAAGATGGGTATTGGTCCAACCACAAAGATCTTCCCTAGCACCATATACCTACTCGCATAGTGACGACCTCTCGTTACTAAAGACAGTAGGTTTAGCAAAGCTCATGTCATGACACAGTACTTAGAAGATGGGTCCTGGTCCAACCACAAAGATCTTCCCTAGCACCATATACCTACTCGCCTAGTGACGACCTCTCGCTAGTAAAGACATTAGGTTTAGCGATGCTCATGGCATGACACAGTTCTTAGAATATGGGTCCTGGTCCAACCACAACGATCTTCCCTGGCACCATATTCCTACTCTCATAGTGACGACCTCTCGCTACTAAAGACATTAGGTTTAGCAAAGCTCATGGCATGACACAGTACTTAGAGGATGAGGCCTGGTCCAACCACAAAGATCCTCCCTAGCACCATATTCCTACTCGCATAGTGACGACCACTCGCTACTAAAGACATTAGGTTTAGCAAAGCACATGGCATGACACGGTACTTGAAGATGGGTCCTGGTTCAAAAACAAGGATCCTCTCTAGCACCATACTCCTACTCGCATAGTGACGACCACTCGCTACTAAAGACATTAGGTTTAGCAAAGCTCATGGCATGACACAGTACTTAGAAAATGGGTCCTGGTTCAACCACAAAGAGCCTCTCTAGCACCATATTCCTACTCGCATAGTGACGACCACTCGCTACTAAAGACATTAGGTTTAGCAAAGCTCATGGCATGACACAGTACTTAGAAGTTGGGTCCTGGTTCAAAAACAAGGATCCTCTCTAGCACCATACTCCTACTCGCATACTGACGACCACTCGCTACTAAAGACATTAGGTTTAGCAAAGCTCATGGCATGACACAGTACTTAGAAAATGGGTCCTGGTTCAACCACAAAGAGCCTCTCTAGCACCATACTCCTACTCGCATAGTGACGACCGCTCGCTACTGAAGACATTAGGATTAGCAAAGCTCATGGCATGACACAGTACTTAGAAGATGGGTCCTGGTCCAACCACAAAAATCCTCCTTAGCGCCATATTCCTACTCGCATAGTGACGACCACTCGCTGCTAAAGACATTAGGTTTAGCAAAGCTCATGGCATGACACTGTACTTAGAAGATGGGTCCGGGTCCAACCACAAAGATCCTCCCTAGCACCATATTCCTACTCGCATAATGACGACTACTTGCTACTAAAGACATTAGGTTTAGCAAATCTCATGGCATGACACAGCACTTAGAAGATGGGTCCTGGTACAACCACAAAGATCCTAGCTAGTACCACATTCTTACTCGCATAGTGACGACCACTCGCTACTAAAGACATTAGGTTTAGCAAAGCTCATGGCATGACACAGTACTTAGAAGATGGGTCCTGGTACAACCACAAAGATCCTAGCTAGTATCACATTCCTACTCGCATAGTGACGACCACTCGCTACTAAAGACATTAGGTTTAGCAAAGCTCATGGCATGACACAGTACTTAGAAGATGGGTCCTGGTCCAACCACAATGATCCTAGCTAGTACCACATTCCTACTCGTATAGTGACGACCACTCGCTGCTAAAGACATTAGGTTTAGCAAAGCTCATGGCATGACACAGTACTTAGAAGATTTGTCCTGGTCCAACCACAAAGATCTTTCCTAGCACGACATTCCTACTCGCATAGTGACAACCACTCGCTACAAAAGACATTAGGTTTAGCAAATCTCATGGCATGACACAGTACTTAGAAGATGGGTCCTGGTCCAACCACAAAGATCCTCCCAAGCACCATATTCCTACTCGCATAGTGACGACCACTCGCTACTAAAGACATTAGGTTTAGCAAAGCTCATTGCATGACACAGTACTTAGAAGATGGGTCCTGGTCCAACCACAAAGATCCTCCCTAGCACCATATTCCTACTCGCATAGTGAAGACCACTTATGGCATGACACAGTATTTAGAAGATGGGTCCTTGTCCAACCACAAAGATCCTCCCTAGCACCATATTCCTATTCGCATTGTGAAGACCACTCGCTACTAAAGACATTAGGTTTAGCAAAGCTCATGGCATGACACAGTACTTAGAAGATGGGTCCTGGTAAAACCACAAAGATCCTCCTTAGCGCCATATTCCTACTCGCATAGAGACGACCACTCGCTGCTAAAGACATTAGGTTTAGCAAAGCTCATGGCATGACACTGTACTTAGAAGATGGGTCCGGGTCCAACCACAAAGATCCTCCCAAGCACCATATTCCTACTCGCATAGTGACGACCACTTGCTACCAAAGACATTAGGTTTAGCAAAGCTCATGGCATGACACAGCACTTAGAAGATGTGTTCTGGTCCAACCACCAAAATCCTCCTTAGCACCACATTCCTACTCGCATAGTGACGACCACTCGCTGCTAAAGACATTAGGTTTAGCAAAGCTCATGGCATGATACAGCACTTAGATGATGGGTCCTGGTCCAACCATAAAGATCCTCCTTAGCACCATATTCCTACTCGCATAGTGACGACCACTCGCTACTGAAGACATTAGGTTTAGCAAAGCTCATGGCATGACACAGTACTTAGAAGATGGGTCCTGGTCCAACCACCAAAATCCTCCTTAGCACCACATTCCTACTCGCATAGTGACGACCACTCGCTAATAAAGACATTAGGTTTAGCAAAGCTCATGGCATGACACAGTACTTAGAAGATGGGTCCTGGTCCAACCACAAAGATCCTCCCTAGCACCATATTCCTACTCGAACAGTGACGACCACTCATGGCATGACACAGTACTTAGAAGATGGGTCCTGGTCCAACCACAATGATCCTAGCTAGTACCACATTCCTACTCGTATAGTGACGACCACTCGCTGCTAAAGACATTAGGTTTAGCAAAGCTCATGGCATGACACAGTACTTAGAAGATTTGTCCTGGTCCAACCACAAAGATCTTTCCTAGCACGACATTCCTACTCGCATAGTGACAACCACTCGCTACAAAAGACATTAGGTTTAGCAAATCTCATGGCATGACACAGTACTTAGAAGATGGGTCCTGGTCCAACCACAAAGATCCTCCCAAGCACCATATTCCTACTCGCATAGTGACGACCACTCGCTACTAAAGACATTAGGTTTAGCAAAGCTCATTGCATGACACAGTACTTAGAAGATGGGTCCTGGTCCAACCACAAAGATCCTCCCTAGCACCATATTCCTACTCGCATAGTGAAGACCACTTATGGCATGACACAGTATTTAGAAGATGGGTCCTTGTCCAACCACAAAGATCCTCCCTAGCACCATATTCCTATTCGCATTGTGAAGACCACTCGCTACTAAAGACATTAGGTTTAGCAAAGCTCATGGCATGACACAGTACTTAGAAGATGGGTCCTGGTAAAACCACAAAGATCCTCCTTAGCGCCATATTCCTACTCGCATAGAGACGACCACTCGCTGCTAAAGACATTAGGTTTAGCAAAGCTCATGGCATGACACTGTACTTAGAAGATGGGTCCGGGTCCAACCACAAAGATCCTCCCAAGCACCATATTCCTACTCGCATAGTGACGACCACTTGCTACCAAAGACATTAGGTTTAGCAAAGCTCATGGCATGACACAGCACTTAGAAGATGTGTTCTGGTCCAACCACCAAAATCCTCCTTAGCACCACATTCCTACTCGCATAGTGACGACCACTCGCTGCTAAAGACATTAGGTTTAGCAAAGCTCATGGCATGATACAGCACTTAGATGATGGGTCCTGGTCCAACCATAAAGATCCTCCTTAGCACCATATTCCTACTCGCATAGTGACGACCACTCGCTACTGAAGACATTAGGTTTAGCAAAGCTCATGGCATGACACAGTACTTAGAAGATGGGTCCTGGTCCAACCACCAAAATCCTCCTTAGCACCACATTCCTACTCGCATAGTGACGACCACTCGCTAATAAAGACATTAGGTTTAGCAAAGCTCATGGCATGACACAGTACTTAGAAGATGGGTCCTGGTCCAACCACAAAGATCACCCCTAGCACCATATTCCTACTCGCTTAGTGACAACCACTCGCTACTAAAGAAGAGTTCAAGCCCAAAGCTGCAAATTTTACAGTTCCCGTTTACTGATTATAATATTTCCAACCTGCTTCCGAATCGGTGATGGGAATATTTTGACAGCATTAACGGCATTCTGGAGCTTGTTACAAAAAATATGAGATAAATACATCACTAAGAGATTAACACCGAGTTAATAACGCCACTGAAAGCTGGCTTGTGTTATGTGATTCAAAACGAGGCATGTGTTTTTTTATATACGAAGACACGTATTATACACCTCACCAAATACCAGATGTAGTAACTGCCCTAACCTAATATATGTATCCTAATGTATAGTATACAATTTTAAAGCTTGCCCTTTTTAAACATTATGGGTGATCTCGTGTTCGTAAGGATTGAGAAGTTGTGCCACCAATAGTTACGTTGTTCTCTCAGCTAACCTGCTTTGCAGCTCTAAACCCAACGACCTTGATCCCTCTAATCCGTTTCGAATGTTGACAATCTTCAGAACAATACGGACTATGTCTTGAAGTGGATTATCCCAAGGAAGTAAGGTAGATTTAAAAGCAATGTCATTATTTTCTAGTTCAACTCTCTACTGGTTTTCTCCGTTCTTTGTAAAGTATATTACCCACTACACGAAACATGATTTAATTTAAAGGAAAACACCACTCACTCTTACTTAAACTCTCATACAAGCTTATAAACATTTTAAAATGGAACTACGTAATGCGGTACTGATTTACAATAAAGAAAACTTTGTGTTAATTTTTTCTTCTTATCAATATTAAACAATGAAATTAAATTTCCCTTAATGGTTGTATTGAAATTTTTCTCTAATTTTTTGGAAATATTTAAATTTTGTCCGGCCATTTACATGCATTCAGCAATGATTTTATAACACTTCCTCCCGTTACTGAATATAATGTTTGAATAAAATTGATGGAAATAGTAGAAAACTTCAGGGAAATAACTCATTTCTTATTCCAATACACCAAAGATTATAAAAAATATATATGTAACAGAATGTAGAAAATATTAATTATTTTTTAATTACATTTGTAATAGACGAATACAATTGAAAGCAATATTCAACGTAACTCCAAAATAATGCTTGTACAATTTGTTATAGCACAAAAATCATATTTTTGTTGCCAAGTTTTTTTCTGCAGTTAAACTTTAACAAATTTAAATACACTTCTTAAATTTTAAAGAATGATCGATTTTTCACACAAACTAGAATATTCCCAATAACGTAAAATATATTTCACTAACACTGATATAATCATTAGAAGGGTAGAACTGAAATGAGAACTATTTTTTTTTTGGTAAATGCCTACAGAAGCCGAGTAGCCTTCGGGACAGCCATTATTTGGCGAGCTGTCACCGTCTCATGGGCATACGGTTATAAACACTATCGCTAGTGATGGGACCGGGTTAAAATACACTTAGGCTCTTTCCGTGGAGAATCTGAAAAATAGTGAAATTAAACAGTACGCTATGTGTCGCGCTAGAGAGGGATTAAAAAAATGAAACCTTGCCAAATAAACTTCCACGGTAGATCACGCAGTAACCCTGGGGTCAGGGATATTCTTATTATAAAGGATAGACTGGAATATTGCTCTAAAGTTACGTGGAATGTGAGGCTAAAGTGGAAGTGACATGTACACCTTTATCTGCAGTAAAACCTAACCCCTTAGAGCTTACCTCGTCCCTACTGACGTATGTCTAATAACGGTAACAAAATTATGAAGTAGTTTGGTAGTCAGTAGACCTACTATTCCTATGATATGTAAAGATTTCAATATTAAACTGTGAGATTGTCAGTCAGTAAGAAAAGCGTCCATCTGTGCTTGTCGTAAGTAGTGTTATACAACCCACTGGGCTTCTGAATGATTTAGATGTATGTGTGTTGGCTTATTTGTGTAATCTGTTAGCCATTGTACGAGAAGGCACTTTCAAGTCAGTACCTAGAATTTTCATTATAGTCCCTCTGTGTGTTTTTGTGACTATTCTCAAAACTTAATATTGGACTAACTATAGTCTGAAGTGCCAGCATATCCCTACACGGGAGATACGTATGTGAATATACGGCGAATCATTATAACGAAAAATCTCGAGAGATACCGGTAGGAGATTTTAATGGCTGGTATAATAAGAGAGATCGTGCTCTGTTAAGCATAGAGTAGTTATAGTATTTCCTTAAAATGTGTCTTTTGTGAGTATTCCAAGTCAGCCTCCCGTCCTGTAGCCCTGTAACTCCCAGATAGAGGACTGATCTTCCCAGAACATGTCCTCACATAGCAACTCCTAAAGTGTGATACGTTTGTGACTCCTACTTTGGGAGATAAAATGAGCTTGGCGCTTTCTTACGTTCACTTTTACGCTCCAGTAGCTCAGTCAGGGTTCTACATAGTGTTTTAGTCTGCTGTGTATTAGTCATGGCTTATATGAATGAGCGAACACTGGGACATTGTCAGAAAATAAGGTTTAGTGTTATTATGTTTCAATTTAAGTCGTTGTTATACTAAACAAAACGGGCGTAATAAGTATTCCTTGTGAAACGCGGGACCGTATGGTTCGTGAAGTATATTAAGTTTAGTCTACATCGATCAGAAACTTCGGAACGTCAAATACGAAATAATAAGGTATATGAGCCCGTTTGGAAAGTTATGATGGCTCTTGTTAATGAGGCTGCTGTACGGAAACAGATCAAAAGCTTTTTGGATGTCTCACAAGAGGATGGCTCTCGAACAGTTCTCATTGAAACTTTTAGTTGGATCCTCCACCACCCTTATCAAACGATACGTGGCCGAGTATTTAACTCTCAAGTCATATTTGTATGGTCCCAAGATGATTTATATATATATATATATATATATATTGTATATAACCCTGTAAGGTTAATTTTATATAAATATAAAATACGTTTTCTTGTTTAATAATTTAAAACAACATAGGTTATTCAAATACAAGAATATTTATTAATTTATATTCAAAGCTTTTCGTTGGTAAACAGTACCCACATCAGTATAACATTTTTAATATATATATATATATATATATATATATATATATATATATATATATATATATATATATAATACGTTTTCTTGTTTAATAATTTAAAACAACATAGGTTATTCAAATACAAGAATATTTATTAATTTATATTCAAAGCTTTTCGTTGGTAAACAGTACCCACATCAGTATAACATTTTTAATATATATATATATATATATATATATATATATATATATATAGAGAGAGAGAGAGAGAGAGAGAGAGAGAGAGAGAGAGAGAGAGAGGCAATGCTTGTTGATCAGTCACTGATGATTTTTTTGTAAAAACGTTGCCCATTTTATTCAACAATCCTATCGGTTGTATAATTCTGGCTTGTATTAGTTTTTCTCGATGAAATGCTCGCAATGGGCTCCAATTTCTCACCTGCACCCAGCCACTTGTTTACCCGGGATAAACAAAGAGACAAGATAACACCCAATAACCAATACTAAGTTACAGATCTAAACTAAACGACTTTATACTAATACAATGTATATAAAAAATGCCTCTCTTTAAGAATATGTGCCTACTACGTACTAGTGACGTCGTTAGACAATTTAACCTTAAGCCCGTGTTATATCCTGTCTCCTCATTTTGATTTTATAAAATGTTTACAAATTTAATAACTCCAAAGTAATGGGAAACAAATACAGTAAGTAAACACCGTATTACACATTTATACTACATTCAACAAACATATATTAGTTCTACTAAGAACACGGCCACAAAAGCATTGGCTTACTGTTCTTGTTTTTATGCAAACCATTCAAGTGTTCTCCTTTAGGAAGTACACCTGCCTCGGTAATAAAATTTACTGCCTAACAATAAAAGCAGTCAGTTTCAAATATGCCAGATGTTTTATACTTCCGACTTTATAATGGATTTGTACATAAAAATATCAATTCCAATATAACATTAAATGAAAGCTGTAAGTAGTTGCTGCAAATAGAATTGGTCAAGAAATACTACAGTTGTTAGATAGCACACTGTAAATTGTAAAAGTTACTTGTTTATATTTAGATATGTTAACTAAATTACTATGTTAAACAAGTAATATAGAAAACAAATCTATAAAGTCCACTCCTAGTGAGATTGACAAAGACAATTTTATTTTAATTCCTTTTTATAAAATAATTACAAATAATATATGTAGGCTATATACATTGAAAGAGTCTCAATATTAAGTGGCAAAATAGAGAGCAAATGTAATTAAAATTTTATATTTTCTGTTCTTTATGGTGTTGGACTATTACTTTTGTTTAATACTAATTATTAGCTATCTTTTTTATTGTTTATTGTTTTTATTTGTTTCTAGTTTATGAAGCTGATGTTGATATGGATCCCATTTCACCTATCCACCTCTTTTAATGCTTCACTATTGCAAGAAACCATTCGCTTGTATATAATTTCTTATACAACTTTACGTAATTGAAATCTAGCTGTGAGAAAGTCGGCTCAGTACCAAAGTGGTGGATTTCATACATGCAGCTCCTCAGTTCGAATCTGAATGGAACATCAATCATTAAAAATTTATTTAATGAATACATATTTGAGAAAACTGTTTAACATCAATTGTCATTCACTATCAGTTTTCAAAGAAGTATTTTAACTTGTTTGAATAAGTAAAAATGCATTTTATTAACATTGAAAATTTGTACAAGCTATATTTATATAAGGAGAGTGGGGGCTATTATAAAGAATGGAAAAAAGGTCAGTAGTTGATATTTAAAATAAATGAACTACTAGACATTTATTTTTATTTAAGAATGCTTATTGAAAACATTCTGGATACAAAAATGGGTATAAAAACACCATGAATTGTGTAATAGAACCCGATTTAGTAACTACATAAACTTAATTGTAATAGTAATAAAGCTACTACATAAACTTACTTGTAATAGTAATAAAGGTACTACATAAACTTACTTGTAATAGTATTAAAGCTACTACATAAACCTAATTGTAATAGTAATAAAGCTACTACATAAACTTACTTGTAATAGTAATAAAGGTACTACATAAACTTACTTGTAATAGTAATAAAGCTACTACATAAACTTACTTGTAATAGTAATAATGCCACTACATAGACTTACTTATAATAGTATTAAAGCTACTACATAAACTTACTTGTAATAGTGTTAAAGCTACTACATAAACTTACTTGTAATAGTAATAAAGCTACTACATAAACTTACTTGTAATAGTATTAAAGCTACTACATAAACTTACTTGCAATAGTAATAAAGCTACTACATAAACTTACTTGTAATAGTAATAAAGCTACTACATAAACTTACTTGTAATAGTAATAAAGCTACTACATAAACTTACTTGTTTTAGTAATAAAGCTACTACATAAACTTACTTGTAATAGTAATAAAGCTACTACATAAACTTACTTGTAATAGTAATAAAGCTACTACATAAACTTACTTGTAATAGTATTAAAGCTACTACATAAACTATTACAGACAATTTTTCAATATAAATTTCCATTTCCCAAGTGCATTAGAATTAAGATTGTTTATTTGTTGTAACAATATTATTATTATTTAATAATTGGTGGTATGTGTGGTGTAATTTATATTAGTGATATTAAATGCTGCGATTGTTCAATATTCACTATCTAAAATTGTAATGTATAAAACGATATCAGGTGTTCGTAATAGTAACGTAAAACCTATTTGAATATAATATTTACTCCACTAGACCTTAGTTTCACTGTCTAACAGTTTTTTTGTATACATTTTTCACATTAATTTTTCAATTGCAAGAAAACGAAAATTGATTTGGGTTACATTAGCTTATCAAATATACAGAAACTTCTACATTTTTTGTATTTAGATATGGCACAAAATTAAATTCTGAACATCCCACAGTCACAAACCATACATTTTGATTACAATTTACTCCATCAACATATAAACATAACAATTTTAAAAATTAACATTCTTATCAAGTACTGAAATGAATTATCGTACCATAGTCTAATATATTATATACTACCTGTTTACCTTTATTAAAATTAGTTATAGCTCTATGAATTCAGTTACGTTCGGTAATAAAACTACTTTCCTAATTCAAACTACACGATTGCTGACATGAAGGTCTTGGCCTTCTGTATGGGGAATCTGGCTAAAGGTGGTAGATTTAATTAATACATTGGGACTGTGCATTTTTGTTTAGTGTATTGTGCGTTGTCACCGTTAATTTCTTTTTTGCCTGACTACATTGCAAATTTCAATAAACATTCCGGTTAGGGAAGGTTGTTAATATAATGAAATTTTAATGAAAGGGTAAACCAATCGGTTGCTCTATTAGGTAGTAAAAACGTATTTTTATACCCGATATATTGTAACCAAATTCTTTGTTGCTTAATGTTTTATTAGTTTAGAATCATTTCAAGTAGAAGAGTGTTCTGTTATACAAAGAAACCTGAGTTCTGACATAATTTGATGTCCATGTGTTTTGAGCAATACTTATGATATTTAATACCCCTTACGTCCTACTTGAATGCATTTCAAGTATAACATGTAACAAGGACCGACATTTGGTCTATTTTGTATCAAGTATTACCTCACTTTATCAGGTAGAATTTCATTTGAAAGCTGTTCACAAAACAACTCTATACGCTTCAAAAATACAAGATAAAAACAATACGAAGGTGCAAGAAAACAGTAAGCCAAAACATAAAAACATGTTAGGGTAAAACGCTTGTCTGGTATGACGTAAATGGAAGTGTTTTTGTTTGTCTCTGTCAAACAGTGTCTGCACGAATACAAATTGAGGGATCCGCCAGTAAGAGCGGGCGTTAGCCTATTCAAACGTTTATGGAGGAATATCAGCAGTCTCCGTGTTCATATCTTGTCAAAGTTTGATCTTTTCTAGATTGTAAAATATCTTGACAAGTCTTTGGTTGGAAGTGTTTTCTGCTGCCAAGTTTGTTCTAATAAAATTTCCTTTCGGCGTAAGCAGACAATCTTGAGGGTTATTTGGTTCTAATATTTTCTTTAGAACATTTTGTAATATCTTATTTATGATAGTATAAAAAAAAAAATTAGAAGGAAGTGTTTCGTAGTAAATAGAGAGTAGAGCATTAAAGCTCTCTATGACAGTAAACAATTAAAATAAATATTTATAATTGCTGAAAAAAAAGAAAAGCCAATATAAAATTAAAATTACCTGATACAAATTAATTCTCACATAGAAAAAAATTATGCGCTACACGCATATAATCACATGCGCTACATGTAATTATGTATATTGGGAAAAATACTATATATATATATATATATATATACATAAAAGCAAACACAAATAAAATAATTGTTTTAAACAATGGATTTCAATATAATGGACATAAATTTAAAAAATGTCTTTTTGTAACGATTTTAAGAAAATAGAAACAACATGTATCAACGCCCGTTAAACAATGATTTCTCCGACTTCTTTTAATGTTGCCATCATCATCAGTGAGTACAGCTAGAGATGTTTTGAATGATAAACTCAGTTTTTTATATAGGCTAATAACAGATCACATACAATTTTGCTATATATATATATATATATATATATATATATATATATATATATATGTATATATATATATATATATATATATATATATATATATATATATATATGTATATATATATATATATATATATATATGTATATATATATATATATATATATATATATATATATATATATATATGTGTGTATATATATATATATATATATATATATATATATATATATATAATTTTTGTTAGACACACTAATCAGAATGATTGCTGTTAATGCTTGTGATATGGCATTCGTATAATTTAATAAATATATTTGCTTTCCCAGCTAACCTCTTATACCTAACTCAAATGTTGGTGTAAAACAAGGCCTATTTGAAGCAAATTTTTTTGAGAGCTTACTGAATATTCATAGGCAATATATTTACGAGTAAAATGTAGGAAATCTAAATTGTAAATTTTATCAAATTAGCATTTATCATTCTAAAATGTTTAGGAAAGGTTTTGCGAATGTAGGAATATTATAAATAGCAAAATCAAAAGATATACTCCGTGAGGTTTGTATCTGTTCTACTTGAGAAAATACATCAGGCACTATTTTATGGATCTATTTTAGAAAAGTTGTGGAAAAATATATTGTTTACGGGTGTTATACTTGATCGAGTGTAAACTGAGCTGTAGGAGGCTAGGTGTTGGCCAAGAGAGCAAGAGAATAACGATTTTCCTCTACCTAAATCTAAGATCTCCTCACATACATACACTCAGAGACTAGGCTAACAAGGTTCTAATAAACTGAGCTGTAGGAGGATAGGTGTTGGCCAAGAGACCAAGAGAATAACGATTTTCCTCTACCTAAATCTAAGATCTTCTCACATACATACACTAAGAGATTAGGCTAACAAGGCTCTACTAAACTGAGCTGTAGGAGGCTAGGTGTTGCCCAAGAGACCAAGAGAATAACGATTTTCCTCTACCTAAATCTACGATCTTCTCACATACATACACTCAGAGACTAGGCTAACAAGGTTCTACTAAACTGAGCTGCAGGAGGCTAGGTGTTGGCCAAGAGACCAAGAGAATAACGATTTTCCTCTCCCTAAATCTAAGATCTCCTCACATACATACACTCAGAGATTAGGCTAACAAGGCTCTACTAAACTGAGCTGTAGGACGCTAGGTGTTGGCCAAGAGACCAAGAGAATAACGATTTTCCTCCCCTAAATCTAAGATCTTCTCACATACATACACTCAGAGATTAGGTTAACAAGGTTCTAATAAACTGAGCTGTAGGAGGATAGGTGTTGGCCAAGAGATTAAGAGAATAACGATTTTCCTCTACCTAAATCTAAGATCTTATCACATACATAAACTTAGAGATTAGGCTAACAAGGTTCTAATAAACTGAGCTGTAGGAGGATAGGTGTTGGCCAAGAGATTAAGAGAATAACGATTTTCCTCTACCTAAATCTAAGATCTTATCACATACATAAACTTAGAGATTAGGCTAACAAGGTTCTAACAAACTGAGCTGTAGGAGGCTAGGTTGTTGGCCAAGAGACCAAGAAAATAACGATTTTCCTCTCCGTAAATCTAAGATCTTCTCACATACATACACTCAGAGATTAGGTTAACAAGGTTCTAATAAACTGAGCTGTAGGAGGATAGGTGTTGGCCAAGAGATTAAGAGAATAACGATTTTCCTCTACCTAAATCTAAGATCTTATCACATACATAAACTTAGAGATTAGGCTAACAAGGTTCTACTAAACTGAGCTGCAGGAGGATAGGTGTTGGCCAAGAGATTAAGAGAATAACGATTTTCCTCTACCTAAATCTAAGATCTTCTCACATACATACACTCAGAGATTAGGTTAACAAGGTTCTAATAAACTGAGCTGTAGGAGGATAGGTGTTGGCCAAGAGATTAAGAGAATAACGATTTTCCTCTACCTAAATCTAAGATCTTATCACATACATAAACTTAGAGATTAGGCTAACAAGGTTCTAACAAACTGAGCTGTAGGAGGCTAGGTTGTTGGCCAAGAGACCAAGAAAATAACGATTTTCCTCTCCGTAAATCTAAGATCTTCTCACATACATACACTCAGAGATCAGGCTAACAAGGTTCTAATAAACTGAGCTGTAATAGGCTAGGTGTTGCCCAAGAGACCAAGAGAATAACGATTTTCCTCTACCTAAATCTAAGACCTCACATTCATACACTCAGAGATTAGGCTAACAAGGTTCTAATAAAATAAGTTATCAAGGTTTGGAGATGTCGATGAATTACATACATTGTATAGTCATTGTAGTAATACATAAAACAATCTGAAAATAAAATAAAATAAAATATATATTTTGATATTATTCTATCGCTTAGGAGAGACAGTCTATAGGACGTCTGACTTGGGTCATACCGTATACAAGAGAGGTAATGCGACATAAGCTTCGCTTAGGTGTCGAATTATGTACTCAGTTTCGTCCTCGCTAATTATTTTTTTCCAGGCTAAGTCGACTTGAAGGTTGAACACACACTAGATGTGCCTCGGCGCTAGAATCGAACCTAGGACCTATAGCTGAGATAACGGTGCAAAATATAACTTCTGAAGAGATAACTGCAGCCCCCATTAGGGAATACGTACTGTATATCGTTGCAACAAATAACACTAGTTGGTTGCCCTGTGTGAGCATTTCATTTTGTTAACCACCCAACCATTGTTGAATCAGCGAATGTAAAGTTGTTGAATCAGCGAATGTAAATTTGTTGTCTCCCAGAGAGCTGGGACATGATGTTACTTTTAGAATTATGTTAAACGGTATATATGCAAATATGTGGTATACAATGTGTGCATGCACTTTAACACAAGCACTTATGTGTGATAGGTTATATTGATATAACTAGATATACGTATGACAGGTATATCTCATTTTGAGCCTGCAAAACTCTTTGATACAGGGGAATATAAACCTATTTCACCTATATCTCTTCTCTCCACTGTTCACTCAGAATGGGACTTGCTGCTGAAATATTCTAGATTTAGTCGACTGCAGCGTGTAATGGCATACTTGTTGCGTTTCATACACAACTATCGTCACTTAGGAAGAACTGTTGGGCCTCTCACTACTAGGGAGTTGCACTCAGCCAGAATCCGAATATTCAAATTAGTTCAGGCATCCTCCTTCATCGAAGATTTAAAGGCATTAGGGCACACCCCTCCTAACAGGGTATCTTCTAGGCTTCGACGATTAACACCATTTCTCGATAGCGATGGCGTCCTGCAAGTTGGTGGACGACTCGAAGCAGCACAGATTCGTTATGAGATGCAATGTCCGGTGATTTTGCCTAAGAAACACCCTGTGGTTGACTCCTTGATTAACCTATATCATCGGAAATACCTTCATTCTGGAGTTTAACTCACTCAATCACTTCTCGCACAAGAGGTGTGGATATTGTGTACTCGGAATGTAATCCGTGCTCGAATCTTCAGGTATTCTGTGTGCTTTAAGCACCGACCTAATAATGAGAATCCTCTTATGGGAAACTTACCTCAACCTCGACTGACCCCTACTCGCCCATTTCTCAACACAGGCATTGATTATGGTGGTTCTTTCACTCTGAAAGTACATAATCTTTGTTTGCCTTGTCACCAAGGCTGTTCACAATGAGGTGGTCACTGATCTCTCGACGGACGCAGCATTGACTCGATTTCTCAACACATCTATTCCGACTGTGAAACAAACTTTGTGGGAGCTGACATTGCTCTGCGATCTCTAATCAGCACCTCAGGACACGATCTCGTTTGTGAATTTTCATTTCAACGTGGAATTAATTTCCACTTCAATCCTCCTGCTGCACCTCATCAAGGAGGGCTATGGGAAAGCGCGATTAAAAAGCGCTAAACATCACTTGCGTCACGTCATAGGTGAACACGTTCTAACTCTCTCCGAATTCATGACTCTGACAACTCAAGTCGAGTCAATCCTCAACTCTCGACCACTCACACCTTTGTCTAACGATCCTTCCGATCTCACTGCTCTGACCCCAGGACACTTTTTAATTGGAGCTCCACTCGTCGCCGTACCCGAAAGAAATCTGGCTGAAGTCCCTACAAAACGACTTAAGCATTGGCACCTCGTCCATGCTTTTAACCAACGCGTGTGGAAAAGGTGGTAGCTGGAATATCTTCACACTCTACGGCAGCGGACCAAATGGACGGAAACGACAGACAACCTTAGTGTGGGCGACCTACTGCTAGTGCATCAACCTACTTCGCCTCTCTCTTGGCCATTGGCAAGAGTGACACAAGTGTTCCCTGGCACGGACGGTGTGGTGCGAGTTGTTCAGCTCAAGACCCAGCAAGGACTTATAACTCGACCTTCTCATAAGGTTTCCCCCCTGCCCATTAGTGCAGAATAAACTTATTAATTTTCCTCATGTCTCTAGAAAAGTAATTTTTATTTTTATTAGTGTATATTTGGTTTTTATAAGAACTCTCAGTGTGTTTATTGTTAATTATTGTTTTTTTCTCTCATGCTGGGGTAGCTTATATTACATTTTTCTTTGAATCCTAGGAGGATTTAAGGCCCCCGGTATGTTAAGTACTTTTCTTTAAATTAAATATAATTTAATTTAACCATTGTAAATGCTTCAGAGAGGAACTCCTTATCGGCCAACCTTTGTCTCTTCGGTACGGCACAGTTCATTTCAAGACGTCGGCAAAACAACATCCCTCCCGTCACTCTCGATGTAACGCAGTTTCTCGTGAGTTCTAAGCAAGGTTCGGTTTGGATCACAAATATTTCCCGTTACGCTCTACGTGACGTAGATTTTACTCTCTTTGTTTCTCCCGTCGTGTAGCGAAGATATTGTTAGCCTAAATAGTGACTATTTTGAATTATATGTGATTTCTCTTAAGTTACTTAGGTAAGTGATAAGTGCGTGAAAGGGTGCACCCGAACAACTGTCCGTCATCCGACAGGAAGGACAAGAGGTGGTATTTCGCCCAGTGAGGTATCTGCGATAGCTGTTAACTTTTTTCATTTATTGAGTATTTAATGTCCTTCGGAAAACTATGCCGTTACATGGCAAAATATTTAACAGTTGTTGAATCAACTAATGTAAAGTTGTTGAATCATCGAATGTAAAGCTGTTGAATCAGCAAATGTATAGTTGTTGAATCAGCGAATGTAAAGTTGTTGAATCAGCGCATGATGAGTCCCAGAGAGCTGGAACATGATGGTACTTTTAGAATTATGTTAAACGGTATATATGCAAATATGTGGTATACAATGTGTTCTTGCACTTTAACACAAGCACTTATGTGTGATAGGTTAATTACCTTTATATAATGACGAGCAAATGGATATCTATATAAACCTATTGAATAAACTGGTTTTATAAAGGGTTTCAGTAACTGTATATCGTATGAGAATTATTCGAATAATACAATAAATACAACCCCTGCATGTTAGGTTTATAGATTCTCCAAAAATATTTGCTGGATCTATTTTACTCCAAATCAAAAGACTGAATGACGAAAAATATATCACTTTATTGAAATCAGTAAAATTAGTATTAATTTATAACTACTGAATTCAGTTATTTATTGCATTAAATTAATTCAATCAGTAACCCTATAATTTGTCTCAAAAATCGACGAAGCTGAAAACAAAAAATCTTATTTAAAAGATTTATTTAAAATGTAATTGACAATTATTAACTGCATTTACATTAAACTAAATTATGAATATAATTTTAATTTTTCCTTTTTTTTATAATAGCCAAAATCTTACGCACAAAAGCATGCTTCTAACTAAATCTGTGCACGATTTATTCTATATTAGTAAATCAAAAGCATCTGTGAGTGAGATGAAAGCTTGGCCACAGCTGGAGAGAAACTGGAACCACAGACCTGTAACACTGTTTTTGCTAAGGCAAAGTCACTAACAGGATGATTCAACTTGTGTGAAATGTTTAACAACCGACATGATAAATGAAGAGCTATATATCTCGCCGTTGTTTAAATTAGTGAAATAAATTGTTTCCTATTAGGCGCGTTCTTAAGAACCAAATTATTTCAATTTGTTTATACAGTTATTCTTATAAATTACAAATGTATACTTTTGATAATAACATAAAGTTTGAAATATAGCCTGTATGAGAAAATCAATGTTTTTAAAATTACCATTTATTCTGAGACTTTACCATTAGAAAAGCTTTATATATATATATATATATATATATATATATATATATATATATATATATATATATATATATATATATATATGTATATATTACGGCCTAAAATAATAACGAGACTGACTTAAGAAATATCAAAACATTTGTTTTATATAATATAGTAAATTTATCTAGATAACTAATTTACTTTATTGTCGTTATTTTATATAATTGTGGTCTTTTTCTATTGAGGTTAGTATTTTTGGGATATTTCACTTTTCAGATACATCTTACATAGAGCAACGACCAAATGCATTTGACGTCAGCAACAAGTAACCACATCACCGATCGAAAAACAACAGTAGAATAATTAATAATCGAGTGATTCGACAACGGTCAGGTGACCGAAAGGTGCCTCATCAAAAAGGAAAAAAATTGTTTGTACTTATTGGTAGAATATTTGTTTAGAATTTACATATAATAGCTCTATAAAGTCAGTGCAATGGAATATTAATGGACAATATTAAATAGCATATATATATATATATATATATATATATATATATATATATATATATATATATATATATATATACATACATGCGTGAAAGAAAAGTTTCAGTGGTGTAATTCTTAGATATTAATAGTTATACTGTTTGTAACTTCATGCTGTCAAGTTTGCCTAAAGGTTGATATGCAATGATGCAATCACGTTAGAAATTGCTCCTTTTGTCTTTCCCTTACGTGTCCCATCCATTTGCATTTTCCCTCCAAGTTGATTACTTGGCGGAGAAATACAACGTAATACTAATAATAAATACACAAAAACCTCTTAACCACAAACTTTCTTTAATTTACCCTAATGTACATTTCAGTTACAAAGTAACCATCCTCAGAGGGATAACATACAAAGACTGAGTCTTTGTATGTTATCCCTCTGAGGATGGTTACTTTGTAACTGAAATGTACATTAGGGTAAATTAAAGGAAGTTTGTGGTTAAGAGGTTTTTGTGTATTTATTATTAAATTCAACCACAGTATATTCCTAATAAATAGTAACAACGTAATACGCTTAATAAATAACAAAGCAAAGTCTGCATCTGGTATTGGTGATATAGAATTTTGAATCACTGTTTTGGGTGATATACTAAGTGCTCGCCGGCCACCAATAACTTACTTAGGATAGAATACAATCTCAAAATCAAACAATTAGTAGAAGAGGTTCAAAAAGCCGGTTATTCAGTCAAGTAAGTTTCAATAATTAGTTTAATCCTTAATAGCAATTAAATACTGTTCAAAAGATCAAGTAAAACTAAATAAAAAAAATTTTACTGTCTTCACTATATTTATTTTAAACATTAAAAAAACTTATTCATAAAACTATAAAATCATAAATATAGAAACGGGGATTACCTTTTACAATTAATTATTTGTTACGACAAAAACTACCGTTTTAAAAGTACAAAAAATGTTCTTATTTTCTGGAGAAGGAACAAATGGAATGTTGAACAAGGCGTGAAGGGATAAAAGGCTTAGTAGGTATGAAGTAGAGACAAGCGTTTGAAGAACAAAAACAAAACGTGGGTGTAAAGAGTCTTGGTTTTACAGAGCCAAGATGATGAATTATTCATTCGCAGAATAACAATTCTTTTATTTTGAAGGAAATTTCAAATGTATTAACGTTTGTAATCCCTTTTCTTGTGCATATTTTATAAGTAGAGAGCATCTCCAAGGTACTTTCTACTTTTTTCCAACATGTATGATGGTAGAAAATTTTATATTGTGTCAGCAAAATGCATGTAAAAATGAAGAGCTGAAACGGAAGAAAACTTATGGGAAAGGAAATGGTAGGAAAACATAGAACATAACAAGAACTATTCTGCTAATGTTCTGCAACTAAAGAAGAGACATACTGAACAAGAAACTGGATATAATAAACCACGAGGTCAATGTCCGCGTAAGAACTCTATGAGAACAGCGAGTGCATGCATTTACACTTGGGCGTTTGGAATTGAAATCTAAAACAAAAAAAATCCTAATAATACTCTTTCACCCTTTTTAGAAAGAAAAAAAATAAATTATTGTTATTATGGTTAAGTGTTTACCCAAATCAAAATTTTAAATTAATTTGAATTTATTTATATTTTAGTGGTTAAATAAAACAACTGGTCAACCTTGTTAATTTGGAAACTGTCAGAACACCAATAACATTTGTAATCAAGTTGACACTAAGCTAATAGATACGAACGTTATGAAATTTAAAATTTGACATTAAACAAATTGCTATTATATTTTAAAATGATCGACAAAAGTTCTAATATTGACCAATTGGTAACAAATTAATGTTTTTTTTCACGCAATGTAGAGAAGTTATGTCTTAGATACATTAAAACATATTTTAAAAGTTCTAAAATATATTTCTACCATACAATTAGTCCAGTTGATGTAGTAGCTATAAATAGCATAAAGTCATTAAATCGAGACTCGGTTGCAACTATATCTAGACCTTAATAGTGTAAGTGTTGCGGTCAAGCAGGATATCTACGTATATCCGGTGTTGTCCTGCAGGATATCCTTGCTCATTACTCAGACATAGCACAATGGATTTAGGATCAGCCGTTAAATAATAAACAGGATGTTTGAAAACATTGATAGCTTAACCGTTGCTGTCATCAACAGCGGAAGAGCTTGGATTTGGCTTGCAACTTCGGCGGGCAATCTTCCAAATGTTCGAGTGTAAAGTTGGCTTCAAACCTTACTGAACGTTTTCAAAAGTAGTCTAAATTTTGTGTTCTTATTAAGGAGATCTAATTTTGTGTGATCTGTTACCTGTTATTCCATGTTCACCATCTTTCTATTTTAAGCTCTTTTACAATAACATTTGTAATGTGTACTGTAAGTCTCTGTGTGCAGAGTTAGACACAGGTACCCGCACTCAATCATCTCTGTACACTAGCTACCAACAAACATGGATAGACCATGGATCAGCCAAAATCGGAAAGGGTCCACATCTGTGATCAAAGATTTAACAAATCCTAAGAAATGAGTGGCAGAACGTGTTCAGTATAGTTGTATATGCGTGCGGTAATCCGATATATAATTTGTACCGTTAATGTCTAGCTCGTGGATAGGACAACCATTTCCTTTAGACAGAAAAATAAATAACTTCTTTCAGGCTAGGCAGCACCGCGAAAACTTTGCCTTGGAATTGTATTCTGTAAACTGACGAAAGAGAAACAAACTTCAAAAACAATAGAGCGATTATTTGAATTTAAAAAAATAGACAAGATCCAACCAAATACTTAGGTGTCTACTCTTCTTGAACAAAGATGCCTATTTACTTTGGGAATAACATGGTTCGAGAGTTGGATATTTACGCTTCCAGTCAAGGGGTTTCTGTAACAGAATTGAGGCATTGGAGGCAAATGCATGCAGCTATCACTAAAATGCTGTATTCTTTAGTTTAACTAAAACTATAGTTCACTACTAATAACACAATCCGTCAGTCAATAAAAGCACAAACCCTCGTGGAGTTCATGTATTATCTCCTCGCTAAAGTTTTCGGCATGGGCGGAAGGTCAAAGTATCTGCCTATCACTTAAACTACCACCCTTAATCCTCCAGACATTATTATTGAGGACTGGCGTTGTAGAGAAACATACGTGGTCTCCCAACCTTGTTCTCTGACTGAATGAAGTATAGTGATATATTGAGTTATCTTCAAACCTATTGCTTAAAGATCTATATTGTTTCATTAGATCTTTCCGCATCCATAAATCATATTTTTTTCTGTAAATTATGAATCCAAGAATATAAATGACTGATATGTATTTATATAATCATTGCTAAAACTATCTTTACTACGCATTTTATCGAATCATATCTGTAATGATCATTCAATGTTGACGTTTCTGTAATTATACAACTCTTCTCCATAAGGGTGTTTCGCTGTCGTGTATCTAGTAATCTATTTACAATCCTCTCCTTCTTTTGCTCTTCAGATAAAACTTTTTCCTTTTTTAGCGGTTACCTGACAGACACTTCTCTCTATCTCTGTTGTGTCCCTGCATTTCTGCATTATATAATTTTTTTTTATTCCAACGTTTTTACATATACCTTTTCTATTCCTTCTCCTTCGTTTGGTGTTTCGAGTAGACACCTTTATATGATCCCAATAGTCAGTAAGTCTCTCTAAAAATAGTAATTCAGTGATTCTCTCTTTCTTCTACTTAGCTCATGTCTTTACCATCAGCCTTTATAAAGGATATTAACATAAACCTTCCATATACTCGCAACGGTTCTTATAGTCACACTGGCTAATCTTCAAGGATAAGGAGAAAAGTTACCTGGGTTCAGAAAAACTTACTTCTTTGTAATATCCCTGTGATTAAGTAATTTATACGTTTAACTGGATAAATATTTACGTAAAATATATGTATTTTTCTTTAAACAAAAGCGTTTTACATAAGTATTTAATTTCAGTACAAATAATCGTTTTATTGTTTGTACAGGTCGTAAATGTAGAAATTAACTTATAACGCATGATGTGTAGAAGTGGTCTTTATTTAAATTTTTCAATGAATCAATAGAGCATTATTTTGCTTTATATTTTGCACCAGGGGTTTAGGGATGAATGCAGAAGCAATTTAGAGCAGCGAGTGTCCTGAGTGAGGTACAGGCGACATATATTGTATTGCCGGGGATGAAAGGGTGATAGCACAAAGCATATTGACGCAGGTGTTCCTTGGGTACAAAGCGGACCTGTATAGTCTGTACATATTGAAACTACAAAACGATTGTGGACAAACCAACTATCATTTTAATTTATGATTCGCTTGAGGGAGTACAATTACATCTATAAAACAATATGTATTTATAAGGTTTCTTTATATGAACGTAATAAAAAATAAAGTTTTAATGTATTTCCAATTTTAAAATATAACTTCATGTGGCACACTATATAAATTGACTACAATGGAGATATTAGGTTGAAAAGGTCACCGCCACCGGGAGCTTCTAACAATACCGCACAGAAATCGCCCTCTATTTACATCCAAAGACCAAGGTAGCAGCAGACTATGTTTGTGCAGCTGTTTTCATCTTAAGCTAGAGAATATTTGAAAGTTGCCTTTAAATGGTTTTCCTATGAATTTCTTTAGCATAAACTGTAAATAAAAAAAAAACTGATGCACGAAAACATTTATTATTCCAGTGATTACAAATTACATTTTTTCCGTCTATGATGTATGGTTCTGTTGAATAGATTAATGTTCTCACGAGACAGTTAAGCCTGTTAAGCTTAAATACGTTATACTTTAATAACGATTTTGGCGCTTGCATGTGACCTATCTCGAAACTCACTTTGTTGGCTGTATAAAACCAGTTACAAATGCTTCAGAAACGTAAGTATAGGTGGCAGAAGTGGTTTAAGGCTAGTAAGAAAATTACATCTACATTAAATACAGTTTTCCCATTAGAAGCTGAAAATCTTCCATATTAACCTATATTTGTCAATGAATCAAAGTAACAGTATCTTGTGACGGGAGCAACTACAACATGACACTAAATGATATGGAGCCGAGTTGCAACGAATCCGCAGCTCGTAAGACTAGTTTCTAGCGATAGTTTCACCAAGATAAAAATATGTAACGTACCTCTCCAAAAACAAGCATATCAAGTTTTCGTAATATATCTGAAAGTGCACAGCAACCATTATATGCCACGTTATCATCTACCATATAAACTCCACATCAGTGTAACAACATGTAAGAGGAAAATATCGTCCTCGGGCATATTTGAAGCTGCACAGACACAAGCATATTAAAATAACGTTTTACTATATAAATCAATAAAACTCATATAGTATAAAGAAATTTTTGGGTGTTTCAAAAACCAAAGTCTTCTGCCTGATGTAATTACTCTGCCCAGTTGTTTGTTCTGTCTTCTGCCTGATGCACTTACGCTGTCCAGTTGTTTGTTCTGTCTTCTGCCTGATGTACTTACTCTGCCCAGTTGTTTGTTCTGTCTTCTGCCTGGTGTACTTACTCTGCCCAGTTGTTTGTTCTGTCTTCTGCCTGATGTACTTACTCTGCCCAGTTGTTTGTTCTGTCTTCTGCCTGATGTACTTACTCTGCCCAGTTGTTTGTTCTGTCTTCTGCCTGATGTATTTACTCTGCCCAGTTTTTTGTTCTGTCTTCTGCCTTATGTACTTACTCTGCCCAGTTATTTGTTCTGTCTTCTGCCTGATGTACTTACTCTGTCCAGTTGTTTGTTCTGTCTTCTGGCTGATGTACTTACTCTGCCCAGTTGTTTGTTCTGTCTTCTGCCTGATGTATTTACTCTGCCCAGTTGTTTGTTCTGTCTTCTGCCTTATGTACTTACTCTGCCCAGTTGTTTGTTCTGTCTTCTGCCTGATGTACTTACTCTGTCCAGTTGTTTGTTCTGTCTTCTGCCTGATGTACTTACTCTGCCCAAGATTGCCTCATTCTACAAGAGATCATATACCACCTAACGGATTATCAAGTTCTAACAAATTTTCCAACTCCTATAGCCTATCGTTAAGGTAGAGAAAGTTGCCAAGGCAATTTGCGTTATCTTTAAGATCTGTGGCCATGCGAGGTTATTGATTACGTGTGACCTAGTTATGTGGAAAACCAATGAAACGAGCAGAGTAAACAAGTAGTAAAGATAATGCCTGGATGAGAAGTAATATGGCCAATCGTTTGTCAATAAATTTCAATTCTAAAAATAGGAAAACAAATAAATCCTTTTAAATAAAACCACAACGAAATTTTAAATAAAATAAAGGTTTTTATAATTGCTTAAAGTACCATGGTACTGAACTATTGAACACAAAAGGGCTTCTAGAAGTTTCACTTGCTACAAGCGTAATAACAAATATATATATATATATATATGTGTGACTTTGTTTGATAATTTTATCCATTAGTATGTAGCATTGAACTATCTCGTAAACAATGATCTGTGTATGATATTATTTGGTAATGTTGTTTTAAAATTATAATTAATGAGTTATAATGCCATAAGTATATGGATTTGCTTAGTAAATCTGGCGCCAATTGCTATGTAGGCTCCATCATTTAGGCAAATCTTTGCACAAAGTTTGCAGCAATCCTTTTCTACATTATTTGGTCCAACGATACTATTACAAAAGCCACATTTCTAAGCCATTGGAATCAGTCGATCAGAAAATTGGGGCCACACTTTCAATGTTGAACATGATATTTTTAACCATACAAAAATAGGGCAGATAAGTACATGATCATTACTACCTCATTCAAAAAACCCAGCCCATTATTATGCTAAATTTTACTCATAAAACTTTTTATAAATGATAAAACCGCTAGTGACCTAGGTTCTTTATGCGGGGTAAGTTTGCCCATTGCCAAGTAGAATTCAGGCTGACCCGAATTGGCCAACGCCTCAGCCCCCCCCCCCCAATTCGTCTCAGATGCTAATTCACCTTATTTAAAATCTAGTGAAATGTTCCCTAGATTTACGCACTCATTCTGGGTCACCGCTTCAGTATTTGGATCTTGGTCCATTCTCATGACAACGAGTATGTTAGAACGCTTTACCTGATTTTTACTTGGTCTCACAAATCTTACCGAATATATTACTGAATATGATGGAAATATCACACACACAAACACACACATACACGCGCACACACGCACACACACACACACACACACACACAAACACACACACACACACCCATATATATATATATATAGCTTTAACATAAATTTAACAAGTTCAGAATGTTTTTCATTTACTTGATTATAAATTACGTAACAATAAAAACCGTAGTCAACATCATTGAAGTGTTTATTGATTATGCGATAGATAGCTAAAAGATCTTCTTCGTAAGTGAGTTAATGATTGCTTTTAAGATATTATTTTAATAAAACTTTGCTTTAAAGGGTTGACTGATTGTAGCAACTCATTTTATATTTCTGTTTACTTTCATGCTACAAACCTTGATTGTACTAGACGTAAAGATATCAAGAACAATCACAATTTTTCCTAGCAATATAAAGAAAATCCTACTTACTGGAAAATTTAAACACCAATTTATATAGTAATTGCATTTTACATATTCTTGAAATAATTCGTACTCCGTATAACATTAATTTTAGTTATAGAATATTTATGAAAGAAAAATAATACCTATTATATAAATAACAACTAGCTTGCTTTCTCTCTATCGGATTGATAGTAGGTGTCTACTAACTTCAACCCCTTGTAGGAAAATAGACGGTAAAAGTTTGCTGAAATAAGACAAGCACTATGAGACAACCTTTCTACTAGAATCGTGGTTTTAGGTGGGCCAGTTCGCTTCCCTGAAATAGGACCTCTCTTTTCCAAAGTTCATAGAAATCCTACATATTTATTTTATAAAGAAAGATAATGAAAGCCAGCTGAAGTAAAGAGAGCACCATGCGCCAACCTTTCTACTAGAATCGTGGTTTTAAGTGGGCCAGTTTGCTATTCTGTCTCTTAAGAGAGATAGAGTTTTGGGTGGTTTTAGATGGAACAGGCTTATTCTCTACCAAGGCTTCAGTTGAAGTCCACACATATCTAGTAGGAAAAGATAAAATTAAAGTAAATTTGATTTTTTCTAGAACGAAGAGAGTACTTTTGTGTACGATGACACTATGGCAAAGAATTGAGCTATGAAGTAATAATGAATAGTTTAAAAAATAACTGTGTAAGAATACTTTGAGGTAGAGAAATAAACCTTACATAGACATAAATATTCTGAATTTATGCTCCTCGACGAATAAAAGCGCCATTTGAAAATTAGCAGACGTTTTCACGTTGTGGCCGTGTTGAATATTCCGTTGTTGTTAAATTTTAATCAGCTAAAACACCGTTTTCAAGCTCCAAAAACTACCTAAAATTGTCGCGACAAAGAATGCAGTAACAGGCAATAAAAAAAAAACACAAACGGGAGTAGCGTTAGACTGTACCGGCTATCTTTCTCTTTTTCATAAACTAAAAGTGTTTTTGTTTGTCACTAGAAACAAAATTCCACAGTCTGCATGAATACAACATGAGATCGTCGAGAAAAGAGGAAGGTTTCAGTGTTTACGAAAGTTTACTGTTCGTAAATGGAATATTTAAGCCCGCAGTGTTCATTTTATTACAAATATCGAGTGTGACGTGGGTTGTAAAATTCACGCTAAGTGGATAAATCTCTGATTAACAAAAACGCAAATAAAATAATTATGTTGTCAAGCGTTAAAATAATATATGAAAAGCTTATATACGTACGTATATTTATACCATAAAAAATTGCAAACTCTCTTAGTTGAACAATAAATACCCTTATACATACATATCTCTCCGTCTCGACATTTAGAATGTTTATTTAATCTAATGTTTATCATGTAATAAAAATAATATATTTTTGACGGAATTACTTAGTTTAAATGACCTTGATATAATATTGTAATGATATTAAATTATTTAAAGATATTAAAACCTCACTATATAGGAACTTAAATCTGGAATAAAAACTATTAATATCCAATTAAAAGTATTGATAGATTTCACTATGACTAGATAAAGTGGCACTATGACGATTGTTCAAGATAAATAATTTATCTATTCCTTTAAAAATTACATAAAGGAAAAATGAAATGAAGACATTTAACTTCTATCTTAGATACTGTCACACCGCTGTAGGAAGGCTAATTAACGTAGTTATGCTTCTAAATAAAATTTGGAAACCCCCCCCCCACAAAGGAAATTTCCACAAATAGCCTTCCTCGTCCACATACTAATAGAAGAGGTTATACATATAAATCTTTAAACACTAAAAACTTTACTTTTTTGTGTCGTTGTATAAATATGAAAGGTAAATCAGATCGATCGGAGGTTGATCTCTTGGTCACCGCTAGCACTGGCCTGTTCCTGCCTGGTCCTTTACTACACGCCTTCGTTCGCTTCTCTTATTCGACTCCTTACTTGACTTGCTATTTTAATTTAAAAGGACCGGCAACATCAAATACGCTGGGAACAGCTGATAAACATCGGAGACTGTACTGTGCTGCCCTCAATCGAGTCTCTTAGTAACTACTTGTGCTAATTATCGGCTGTTTGGCGGCAATACAACAACCGTAACAATATATAGAAATACGTAATTATAATGTGTAGTGCCACGTGTAATACCTTAGGTATACCTACTCCAGGATGTGGTGGAGAAGTGGTTGTTACTCATTAAACTAAAGGGCAGGATTAATTACAACTAAAGGGAGGCTTTAGAAAGGGAAATTCCAATCTTCCTGGTCCTGGAGGAAGAATAAATGTAGACCTTCAGTCTTCATTAATACAGGAATTACAATGCTGTCACGAGAATGGAGCAATATGATGTCCTTCAGTTTCACAGAATTTGAATATTAATCATTTTTATTTGTTTAAATAATGAAGGGGTTAGAGCAAGTCATTCTAAATTTTATCTTTTTTTATTACTTTATAATAATTTACATTTCTTTACTATTAATTTCTTATAATTTCTAGAAATTCCATGAAAGATATTTGTTTTATTCAACTAGTCATAAAAAAATGCGTTATTTGATAATTCAAATGAAATATTACAAACTACAAGTTATCTCTAGCTAAAAATATTTTAAATAATAATACCAAAAAAATACATACGCCCCAACATGGTCACAAATATTTAATAAATAAAAAAATTCAATATATTTTAAAACACCCCTTTAGTATATATTTATTACGAATTATAACAAACCTTGTTATAAATACAGCAATCATATTTATATACACGTACCTCGATGTTTTAAAGTAAATAAGCCTACTGGTTGTCACCATCTGTGGGAATAGTTGAGGTCGATACGGTTCCACGCTGTAGAGATATAAGATCCCAAGAAATGGGCGACTGAGAACTCTTCCACTGGGAGTCACAATGAAGTGAACAATCTCTCTACTCGTAGTCGTCTATTCTCATTGCAAAGAATCGTGGTATTAGTAAGGTAGTATATAGGTGGAAGGTAAAGTTCGCGATTTTAATACCATTTGTACATGCAGAGTTTCGGAATGGTCACTGCGTTACGCAAATTGTAGTGTCACTTCCTCCACGTATTATTTTGCTTTTCATCGATGATTCGACTTCTTAGCTAAGCTATTCACTATCTATAGCTTTAAAGTTTCTTTTTTCCCTACGTTTCTTCTCTTTGACAGAGTCTCTTCCTTAACCATGGCATTGATTCTTCTACACTATGATCCTTAACCTAAACCTAACTACTAGTCTTCTCTGTACTTATGAACCATCTCCCTACCTATATCTTCGTCTTCACTAATAATCTTTTTTTACCTGTGGCTCGTTTTCCTTGATAAAGTTCCTCTTCCTAAAATAATTCTTCTTCGCTATGTCCCTTCTCTTTTAATACACGTTTTCTCTTTAGCTCTGATTCTTTTCTCTACCTATGGCTTGTCTTCCTACAAAATAACATTCGCTTTGTCTATGATTATAATCCTTAGTATGATTCTATGACGCTTCCAGATTATTAAAACCTTTTCGACTATTTACCGATTGAATATTTTTCAGCCAGAGTACATTTCGTTTCCCTTTTGTCAGAAAAAACATAACCCTCCATTACTAACATACATCAGTTCCAAACCAATGATAAAATGGGGTGGCAGGTCAAATAATGTATAAAAACACATAATAGAACTAATCTAAAGTGTTGTATAATTTGACGTATATGAAGAAATAACACTATGTTTATTACTAATAATTATAGTGTAAGTGACAACACTTAACAGGCAGTCATGGGACTGACATCAGGAATGTTCGTTTCTTATGGAGTTCCTGGCAGAGTATTTTAAGCAGAAAACATTTCACGTTTACGGTTACAATATAGAATACATCAAAGATAAGGAGACAATTATGTAAGATTTTAAAATAAAAATATTATAAGACATATCAATTATTAAGACTAAATATTTCAATGAAAATATTGGAAAGAGCCCCAATACCACAAAAAATAATCAAAAATAACAAATAAAACCAGTTACTTAAGATTAAACCCTTATGTACATTTCGATGACCATGTCATCATCATCAGAGGGTCTTATTACAAAATTACAATCTAGCAAACAAGAAGTTACAAGACTAGGGTGATCTACCCTAGTACTCTTACCAGATCACTCTAGTTTGTAACTTCTTGTTTGCTAGATTTTAATTTTGTAATAAGACCCTCTTATGGCATGGTTATCGAAATGTACATAAGGGTTTAATCTTAAGTAACTTGTTTTGTTCGTTATTTTTGATTATTTGTTGTGGTATTGGGGTTCTTTCCAATATTTTTATTGCAACATATTGTACCACTGTGCTCTTGATATTGTGTACTAAATTTTTGTTTATCTATTTAATTTTGAAATATAAAGACTTTTCCCGTGCAAAACATTTAGGCCTACTTTGAGGCGTCCAAAACTATTCACTGATACTGTTATATTAAAGTGAATACTGCTTTTAAAGGAAGTATTTAATAGAGGTTTAATATATATTAATTATTGAAGGTAATAATAATAATGTAGGTAATGAAAAACCTTCAATAAATGTAACAAATTTAATAATTCAAAGATGTTTATTAAAGAATTTAATTAAAATACAGGGAATTCTTAAAAGTGTACGATGCGACAAAGTACGATATCATTCCTAAACTTGGACTAAAATTATATCTCATTATCTTTATATTGATAGTTATATTTAAATAATTAAAATATAAATAAATAATTTTATATACTATAAAAATTATGACTTAAAATTAATTTTATTACCTGATTATTCATCAATAAATAAAGTATAATAATCTATCTGTTAGATTAGCTGTTCTAAATCGTTGTCTATATCATAAAATCAGCTGTTTTATGAAATCATATGGCATTTAATTGGCACTTTATGGACCTTTATTTAAGGGAATGTGTGGATAACGTCCAGTGAGCGTGGCCGAAAGATGAAGTTCAGATGGATCTTTACAAAATATAAACACCCATGTATGCGATGCATACTCATTAATTTATAAAAGTGTGTGGTTATAATATCAGTATGTGGGTGGTATTCTGGTACTCGTATTGTGGTACTAAATATCCTATCTTTCGTCTGGGTAAAAAAATGAATTGTTTTGTGGCATTTTTTTATGTATGTTTATTTGTTTATTTACGTATAAAATAAATTTTAAAGATAATTTTAAAATAAATATGTTATTTTCAACAACTACAAATTTGGTATTCTTTAGACAAATACGCAGGCGAGTGCATATATCTATTATACTGTATATTTACATTTATTGTAATTATTATACTATCATAAAAAACAATTAATTCAAAAAAGATTTTTTCGCAAAACTCAGAATGTTTTCTAAACACTACAGATAATCTTCATCACATGAACAGCAATGAGGCTCTGTTGGTTATAACCAGCATCACCTGTGGATTGACGTCATCGCTAAGGAAAAAATACCCCTCTATTTACCTTATCAAATATTCACGCTCCCTACAAATTAGGCTAATCCAGCAGTTAACCTTTATCAATGACGAAATAAGCCCTGAAGATTGATCGAGCTTTTTGTAAGACAACATTCATTATGCTCCGTACATTCACAAACCTTTATTGCCGCAAATAAGTATTAGTAACATTAAACTAATTAGTTTTATGCCTAGAATAATACAACATCATAAATATTCGAAGTACTTCGATAACTACTGAGGAAGTTACATTCAATTTGATGATAAGTGACATAGTATAGATTCGATTATTTATATCATCGATACATAATTTCGGTGATATTGTATATCAGTCTGAAGAGGGATTTTTACATGATACTAATTCTACAGAAACGTTTGCCCGTACTGAAATACTTTAGACTTCAAGTTCTAGGAAATGGCCATCTTAGCCCATCAGAAATGAGGAGACCCATATGGAATGCCGTTTTATAAAGGTGATTTAATAGCTAGACGTTATTTTGACTAGGGATTATTCTGTTGACAAAAAATTACCGCGAATATCCTCAATAGTAATTTTAACAATCAATATTTTTTAAATATTTTAATAATGAATTTCCGCCTCTTTTGTTACTTATATTTTTTCTTGTTTCTTATGTAATGCATTTTTATTGTTATTTTACATTTTAAATTTACAGGAGCTACACCATATTATTTCATATTATAAACCTAAACCTAACATTAAATCAAGAAATACTTCTAATTTATTTTTTTAAACAAAGTTTTTTGGTCTCCCTTTTTGTGTTTTTTTTCATAAAACCTACACATCGCGACTGGTTTCGATTAGTTTTATGCTTAGAATAATTTACGTTGGATATTATTGCAGAATGTTCACATTATAAGGTAAATTTAATTACATTGAACATTTTTTTTGTCCAAATTGGATATTTGTATCTCTTTTCTTTCTTATTTTGTGTTTATTATAAATTAACTTCGTTGTAAAAGATATAAAATCGTAATTAAAATCTACTTTGCGTGTTTTCAAATAACAAAGTAATAAAACGAGTAATATTATAAAGAAACAAAACAGGTCTGTTGCGTTTGAAATCAAATGGTTCTTTATCGTTTTAACACTCAAAATTATAACTATAAATTGTTACATCAGATGAACGTAACTTTTGGAAATTCCACTCGGGTGCTAGTTCTCGCATTTAAATTTGGTAGCGAGCGCATACGTAAAGCTGCATTAAAAAGGTTTGAAAACGCATTTTTGTACTGTAAAAGAGTTGTATAGAATTTTAAAGCATAATATGAGGATATTTAACTGACAAATTAGAGGAATGTTGTTGACAAAATATATGGAATTCAATAAATTACATTTAAAATTTAATTGTTTTTTAATGATTATAGCTTACCTTTAAAAAAGTTAAGTTTCAAAGTATTTTACTTAATTTATCACTACTTCCCCGACTTATATCATTCAACTAGATTTGGGATAAGAAATGGAAACTCTGGTTGGACATATTAGTAAGCGCCCAGTATTACTGCCATGCGTATACAGCAGGATCCAGTTCATCCAAATGGTTTTATAATTCTAACAAATCGATTAGTTAAAAAAGGAATACATATAGTTCAACTGTTCTCAATGGTTTCTAATGTTGAAAAAAGTTAAAACTAGTAGTAAATACCTAAGATATCTTTCTCTTTCTATAAATTAGAGATATCAGGAAAAACATATTTGATTGCGTAAAAATTTTAACCTAAACACCGACATAGAAATTTATATTATGAAGTCCGTACCATAGAACAATATATTCTCTAAAGTTTACACTAAGCAATAAGGAAATTTTGTCCACGAATGAAATTTCACCTACATGATGTTATCTTAGAACATTTTGTGTCTGTTTTTAGCGTGAATTCGTAACATACGTTTATCAGCAAAAGTAATGGTATTCACAATTCACAATTAAAACTGATTGGTAGTTAGTTATGGGAGGCTTAAAACTTTGTAATTGAGTGTTCGAAAACAGTCGCGATGTGTAGGTTTTATGAAAAAAATACAAAAAGGAAGACCAAAAATCTTTTTTTTAAAAAATAAACTAGAAGTATTTCTTGATTTAATGGTTAGTTTAGGTTTATAATATGAAATAATATGGTGTAGCTCCTGTAAATTTAAAATGTAAAATAACAATAAAAATGCATTACATAAGAAACAAGAAAAAATATAAGTAACAAAAGAGGTGGAAATTCATTATTAAAATATTTAAAAAATATTGATTGTTAAAATTACTATTGGGGATATTCGCGGTGATTTTTTGTCAACAGAATAATATCACCCTAATAAAAATAAACGTCTAGCTATTAAATCACCTTTATAAAACGGCATTCCATATGGGTTTCCTCATTTCTGATGGGCTAAGATGGCCATTTCCTAGAACTTGAAGTCTAAAGTATTTTTAGTACGGGCAAACGTTTCTGTAGAATTAGTAACATGTAAAAATCCCTCTTCAGACTGATATACAATATCACCGAAATTATGTATCGATGATATAAGTAATCGAATCTATACTATGTCCCTTATCATCAAATTGAATGTAACCTCCTCAGTAGTTATCGAAGTACGTCGAATATTTATGATGTTGTTAGCTGAAGACGTGGTTCTAGGTAATGTACAAGGAACTACAAAGTCTTTTTTATCTTCCACTATTGGCCTTTGCTGATCAGGAATTTCTGATCCTGACTCTGCTTCAGTTGCATAGCCTTCTCCCAAATGAACTCCTCTATATTACTCAACGTTTTCTGTTACAAACTATTAAACATTTTAACACTTACTCTTGTCATTATATAATAATTAAAATGAAATAAAAGCAATATAAATATATTTCTCACCTTAATAATAACCGGAATTACTTATCAACCCAAGCAATGAAATCTTAATATTTTCAAGTTAGACCCGACAAATATTCTCTGCGTATTAGTATAACTAGCAATAATTAAGGAAAGGCTGTTGTGACAATGAGCTGGAAGCAGTGGGATCTATTTAAGTATCCCAAGAAAAGTCGAGTCCTGGAGCAAAATATTTTTGCGAATCCTTTTTCAGAAAGTGGTCTCCCTCCCAAAACTTTTAAAATTCTTACGCAATAAGGTGTGTTTGGATGTATTTTGATAAAGTATCTTCATCTCAAAACACGCCAATTTTCTACACGATTATTTTCATCTGCCAGGGTTAAAACGTCGTCGCTATGAAACGATGATTTGCATTTTTTTAGTAGCAGTGCCGTTCTCTTGTTCGTAGTTACTGACATTAATCAGTAATTTAACATATTGCGTAGATAACTACAAAAATATTTTAGGCACACATATCTGTACATTATTATATTGTTTTCATCTAACCAAACCTTTTTTACCTATATTTTAGCGCGATTAAAGCCTTACGCCGAGAGCACCATCCTCCAATCGCTTCACCCGAAGGACTGCTATCCCAACTGGGTTACCTAAATATTTTCTTTAAAGTATAGTGTATGAAATATTTATTACAGAAAATATAACTATTTATGTTTGAGTTGAATTACTCAATAAAAACTCTGCTCAACTAAATTCAGAGACCAGTAATTGAATTAAGTGAATGGCCCGAGGCTGCAGTTTGCGTGTCCGCTCCACTAAAATTAGCTGCCAAATTATTTGATAACAGGTGCCGTGTCATGTGCTTTTCATGTTTTTGTATATATTCATTTATTTATTACATTTATAAAACCTATTTGCATAGATTTGGTTGATAACAATGTACGCACCGTGATCGATTTCGTATAAACGGGTGTATTTATAAAACTTTAATTGTAGCTCTAACCCACTGCGATTATAAAACTTTCTAAATACAGTACTACAAGGTGAAATCGGGCACCATTATTTTAATTAGGTTTCTCTAATTTTAATTTATTTTATTTCTAAAATTTAAGCGGGACCTTTCGTAAGCACAGTTAATGCTCAGTCATTTGCTTAATCATATAACAATGATTAACACGTGTTTGAAGGTTAAGAAACAGCGCCTAAAACGAGACCGTCTTCCAGCTGGAAAGCAATGATCCGGTAAAAGCTATCTGACCTCATAATATATATATATATATATATATATATATATATATATATATATATATATACTATAAATATACTATATTTCTTGTAATATATATAAAAAATTAATAATATTTCAAAAACAAGAATACTTTTAATGAATATATTTATTCAAAGCTCTTAGCCGATAAAATAGTACCAGCATCTTCTGGAAAATAATTATCTATTAAAATATTTTTACAAATTTTTACAGAATTTTGTACAAATATTTTATTAGATAATTATATTCCTGAAGATGCTGGTACTATTTTATGGGCGAAAAGCTTTGAATAAATATATTCATTAAAAGTATTCTTGTTTTTGAATTATTATTAATTTTTTAATTATATATATATATATATATATATATATATATATATATATATATATAAATTTCATGCAAGAAAAACCAGTGTAAGGCATCTGAGGGTGCAACCACTGGTAGCCGATATTTTAAGGACGAATGTAGGCCTACGCCTGTTTTAACAGTTACAGAGGTGGAGTTTCGCCTACTACAAGAACCCACAGAGATGCTATACACAGATTTCTAAAATGTATGAGCGGTAAATACTGTAGATTGCTGATAGTCTATATTATGGCCCTCTCGCTCTCCCTCCTCTTTCTCTCTCTCTCTCTCCCTCTACTATCTCTATCTATCTTAAATTTACACATACATTCATATTATTATATATATATATATATATATATATATATATATATATATATATATATATATATATATATATATATATAGGAGTAATTATGTGTATATTAAGAATGTGTGTGTGTGTGTGTGTGGGTGTGTGTGTGCGGATATCATTGTGAATATATATATACACATATAGGTTAAACTTTTTTTATCACGGAAGTAAAATTGGAAAACGTTGCAGTAAACGTAAATGATATTAAGTAAAGCCCCTCCCCACCCCTTCGCCCATATTTTCGCAATGTTTTTTTCTTTCTTATGTTTTTTCTCGTTTTTGTCGTATTTATTTTTCACTTCTCTATTCCGTTTACTTTCGTAAACGATTATAAGGCGTATATAATCGTTTCTCTAAGTGCGAGGGCGTATCTTATTATTAACACCTTAAAATGTAACTACCAATCTTTAAAATAGTTTCGGAATTATTTAATCGCATTTGGCAACATTACATATGTGCCTTATGTAAATAATTATTGTTTTTCTTTGTTTCCATAGGTAAATTACAGTAACGTAAATACGAATGGCTTTACATGAATGACTAACCTCTTTGTTCTCAATGAAACAAAAATATATCGCCATAATTTATTTCGTAAAATAACACAAATTATGTTTTCTTTCAAAAGGAATAAATATTTCAAAGCCATCTGAACCATGGATCTGAATGGTTTTATAATATAAAGAGATTTAAACATTGTTACACTACAAAGAGTATATTAGTTTCAGTCTGCTTCTTCTTCACACCACATTGTTTGTGTTTGGTATAGCATTTACAATGAAGGATGGACGTTGGTTGTATAGTATGCAAAGAGTTAAATAAATTTAGACATAAGAAAATTATCAATTATAGAATAACACTACTGAAGTTATAATGTCTTCCCATAATTATTCGTAATAGATAAATATGACATTTTTAATATGAAACATGTCTTTAAAAATTGTATTTATTATCTTAGAGCCAAATAATAGAAGCAATATATTATTATAATAACCAATATAATTCAATTCAAACAATAAACCAATATATAGTTTTACAGAAACGTAATTTTTGCCACCTCGTGGTTTTATCCATATTATTTTAAATTGATAAATAATAAAAACCAAATCATATTTACACTAGGTTATAGCTACAATTAGCTGCATTGAATAGAAACTAGTGAAGTGTTTTACCTCAACTCATTTTGATAAGGCCTTACTGCCTAACTTTATGTGTATATTTAGAAAGAATTTTTTAAAATTTTAAAATTATTCTATATAGCTATCTATGCATTCATATTTCCATTAGTTTAGATGTTCTTGAAGGAGTAGGTAGCGCAAACACTTCAAATGAACACTCACAATAATCGAAATTCTAATTTAACCTGACTAAAGCGGCCATTCCGCGTGTGTTGTTCTTTTTAAGGGTTCTACGCAAACAACACCCACTTAAACAGTGTATTTTATGCTGAAATTCTAAGAATCACTCAAACAAAACTAAGCTAAACCGTAACTGTGGCTGTTTTTTTCACGCTTATATTTAGGGAGTGAGCGTTATTTAGAAACAATAGTCAGTCCCTCCTCTTTAGAATGATGAAGTCTACCCACTAATAATGAATGAGATATGTAGCTCACCGAGTCAGTGATCCTTATTAAGGACCATATTAATGGGTTCCTACTTCTAGTTGCCTGTAAAGCTTATTGGAAATTTGGTACAACATGGAGTGCCTATGGTACTACACGGCTCGATGAAGGCGTATATTACCTGTTGACGGCGGGCAGTCTCCGTCCTGAACTCTAAGAGGCGTCTAACATCTCAGGAAACTTAGAAAACACGTCTTTCCTTTCTTGTAATTTATGAAAGAGAATTAAAGTTAGTATATTTTAGACATCGTTTACGCTACGATATTTCTTGCATATACATTACATAGGTCGGGTCTAGCAATTTTGTAATTTGAAAAGAAAAATAGGAAATATTTTTTCTGGCAATGACAGAAAATCAATACAAATAACTATATACAAACACATTTTGCAAAACATTATTTCTATACATTATCCCTCATAAAACTTAGACGGAGCCTTTACGGTCGTTTTCCATGATTAAAACGTCATATAGAGAATTTTACGGATAGAGAGTTATATCGCATTGCACAGGTCAATATGTTAAGGTAAGACAATATGATTGTGACTTCTACGTTGGTAGTTTATTTATATATAAAGAACCTAAGCCTTACAAAATTATATCACCTGGTGCGTGAAAGACGATAACGCCAGAAAAAAAATATTATAGTTTTTCATAAATATTACTGTTTTGTTTTATTTACAAAGTTTATTTTACTGCACGAGGGTAGTAACACCGTCCATTGAGTTTAAATAAATCAACCAACATATGCCAAATAAGTGCTCAGGTTTGAAACAATTTTGGCCAGAAGATATTTCGTTTATCTTGTCTTATCCTTCAATTTATAAACCTTAGACAACTTATATTAATTAAAACTCTCACCACAAATTCAACAAATTTTATTTTAACCTTATGTACATTTCGACTACAAAGTCGAAGTTATTTGTAAAAATACCTCTGAAGATGATTACTTTGTAGTCGAAATGTACATAAGGTTAAAATAAAATTTGTTGAATTTGTGGTGAGAGGTAGTTTTAATTAATATAAACATTTACGCCACAGTTGCTTTAAGTTGTTGTCTTAGACAACTTCGCAAGGAATATCGCCCCACAATCGTTGAAAGTGTAGTAGTTGTTAGTCTTCACTAATACTAGGTTGTTCGAAACACAATAGCGGAGAATTCTATTTTTCCTATAACCGTGGAAAATGAAAAACAATTCCCAAATCAGGTCATTGTTTTTTTAATTTGCGAGTGATATAGTTTTTGTTGAAAATGCTATATACATCTCTAATAAAAACGCCACGACGAGGTCACCCACGAACGCTCGATTGGATTGTGCAATTGTGGCCTCCACTCCGTTTTGGAAAATTTCTTTTATTGCAACTGAATTTAATTAGCCCATATCCCAAATTAGCACTGTTGTTTCATTCGAAAATGAATGTTTCCATTAGTAACCGAGATAAATATTATGGGTGACCAATACGTAGGTTTATAGCTACGTACCTCAGATATAAGTACAGTATATCTGCCATTGATTCGTCTCCCACGAAGCAACGTTTGTACTGAAAGGGTCATTATCTGTAAGTTACTAGGAACACCTACAATGATTCATCTTACTCTTCCACGCCCACCTCCCTCTGTCATACCATTCATCCTATGAAGTTCAATATTTTTTTAAAAATCTATCCTTAGTTGAGAAATTTATAAATTACATTAAAATAAAATTGAATGTCTGAAACTTGTTTCACAAGTCAATTATGTCTAACAAACATTTGTTCCACTTTAACCTGAAATTACAAACTATTTTTATAGTTGTGGTTGCGTCATAAAAACAGTAATATTAACCACTATGGTTAACGCGTTAAACTTAAACTATAATGTACATGCTTTTAAAGTGACTAACCAGCTTTATTGTCATGAAATGAATTTCACATTCGGTTTTGGTGCGCATTCGGACGTTAAACCTTTTATTTGCACATGGTCATAATTTTTATAACACTGTCTACGCTAAAACAAACAGGGTACGCATTGTAGCTTTTATAACAAGACTTTATGGCACATAAATATGTAAACACTACATGTACGTGGAAAAGCGCCCACTGCAAGTTTCAAATTTACTTCAATGTCAGTTATATTTAAACCAATATTTTGTCTTGTAGCTTAAAGTATATTTTCTCTGTTACTAATACATATATAAGGGTGAAATTTGCGATTTCAATTATTGAAGGTTTGGGTAATAATTTGCGAATTGATATAAAAACACATCAGTTACATATAAGAGAACAATCTTTCTTTACAAAGCTTGCGAAACCTGACCTAGCACAAATAAATATTTCAACGCCCTAAAATACAAAAGAATATATTGTTTTTCGCATTTAGTTCCCAAGGGCTTACTCTTTTATTTCCAGTTTGGGGAATAACTTTTTTTTTATACATCTCTGACATATTGCGTTTGTATTGATTCTAACTTGAAGTGGAAGAACATACATTACGTACCAACGAATGTAATTTGCCACTGCTTCAAAGTTAATCTAATCTGGAAATTTCTTTAAGTTTGAGACATTAAAAAATATTTTTTCCGAAATAATAAATATTTTGAATGTTTAATAAATAGACCATTATTAATTGATAAATTCTATAGGAAGCCTAGTAGGAGCAATTGCATCGTTATACACTTTAGGACAGAGTGCTACAAGATATTCAAGTTGAAGAAAGTGACATAATGACTAGCTTGGATTTCAGGTCATTATTTCCCATTGTTCCTATTGATGAAGTGCTTCAGACGATGTCTATTTATGAAAAGCTTAATCCACATATCCTCGCTAAGCACTGTCACAAAAACACTTACTTTTTCTTTAATGGGCAGTTTCGCATGCAACTTGATGGTGCCCCTATGGGATCTTCACTTTCTCCAGCTGTAGCCAATATTTTTATGACGTTCTTTGAGCAAGACGCCCTGAACGATGCTTTTATCAGGGCTAAAGCTTGGTTTTGCTAAGTGGATGACGTCTTTATGATTTAGCAACATGGTGGCACAGAACTTGATAGGTTCCTTACATTCCTCAACTCTCGCGACTCCAGGATATTTTTCACTTTGGAACTAGAGAGTAATGACTGTTTGCCGTTTTTGGACGTTTTGGTTAGGAAGGGTCAGAAAGGTTGTGTTCACCATTCGGTCTACAGAAAACCGACTCCCATCAATAGATATCTTACCGCTGAGTCCCACGATCCCCCATCACAGATTCATTCTGTCGCTGTCACGCTATTCTCTCGGTCTCACGAGTTAACCGACATTCATTCAATGGACCATGAACTGATTACCATGAGAAAGGTGCTTAGAAGCAATGGATATAAGGATTACACCATTGAAAATGTGTTGCACCGCCAAAATTTCCTTTCCTCAAAAAGAGACTGAGAAAAGAGACTTTGCCTCTTATTATATGGACCTCTGATGGCATTGTCAGACTCTTTAAGAGGCATGATATACGTTCTGCCTACAAACCAAACTAACATCACCTTCGAGAAGGCTCTTGGTAACGACAAAGATAAGATCTTCTAGGAAAACAATGGCGTTTACAGTTCTTCTTGTGGAATTGGTAAGAAATCGTACATTAGCTAAACTAATAGACGTATCTCAACTAGGCTTAAGGAACAAATTCTTAGTCTTATGAAAATGCAGTAAAAGTCGATTCTGTACAAGCACCACTGTCATACATAGGGCATACTATTAATT
>JBAIZL010000005.1:66830154-66855154 GCA_036971475.1 Prosapia bicincta | reverse complement strand
CACAATTTTTAGACATGTTATATTAGTTTTATTATCAAAATAATTGTTATCCTATATAGTGGTATTAAGATGGAAATATCGAAAACAATACCCAAAAAATACTTAATACCACATAAATAATAAAAAATAAATAATTATTGGTATTACATTTTAATTTATCACAATTTTTAGACATGTTATATTAGTTTTATTATCAAAATAATTGTTATCCTATATAGTGGTATTACGATGGAAATATCGAAAACAATACCCAAAAAATACTTAATACCACATAAATAATAAAAAATAAATAATTATTGGTATTACATTTTAATTTATCACAATTTTTAGACATGTTATATTAGTTTTATTATCAAAATAATTGTTATCCTATATAGTGGTATTACGATGGAAATATCGAAAACAATACCCAAAAAATACTTAATACCACATAAATAATAAAAAATAAATAATTATTGGTATTACATTTTAATTTATCACAATTTTTAGACATGTTATATTAGTTTTATTATCAAAATAATTGTTATCCTATATAGTGGTATTACGATGGAAATATCGAAAACAATACCCAAAAAATACTTAATACCACATAAATAATAAAAAATAAATAATTATTGGTATTACATTTTAATTTATCACAATTTTTAGACATGTTATATTAGTTTTATTATCAAAATAATTGTTATCCTATATAGTGGTATTACGATGGAAATATCGAAAACAATACCCAAAAAATACTTAATACCACATAAATAATAAAAAATAAATAATTATTGGTATTACATTTTAATTTATCACAATTTTTAGACATGTTATATTAGTTTTATTATCAAAATAATTGTTATCCTATATAGTGGTATTACGATGGAAATATCGAAAACAATACCCAGAAAATACTTAATACCACACAAATAATAAAAAATAACCTATACTATAATGTACTTAACAATAAAACCTCATGAACAAACTCAAAGGGTCTTATTACAACCCTCTTGATCACTATAGTTTGTATTTTCTTGTTTGCTAAATTGTAATTTTGTAATAAGACCCTCTGAGGATGATGATGGTCATCGAATTCTACCTAAGGATTATTCCTAAGTAACTCGTATCATCTGTTATTTGTTTATTATTTTTGTGGTATTGGGTTTCGAATATTTTCAATATAATATATTATACCAATATGCTCTTGGTAATGTATATTTTTACAGAAGTAAGTTACATTACATTATTCTAATGTAAATATCATTTATAAGCTAATAATATTAATATTAAATATAAGAACAAAGACCGATTTTATATTGGTAATATTATCTAAGAGAGAAAGATAAGATTTGTCTTATATGGGATTCAGGTAAAGTAACGTGGCCAACAATGTGCCTCTAGTCCTCATTTTTACCCCAGGTGTGACCTTAACACAGTTAGAGGTGTCTCCCTCAGAGACACTGACAAAGATCGCCACTTAGCGATCGAAAACGTTCTGTCTCAGTACGTTTTAATAAATTTACTAAATTTAAAGTTCGGATAGGATTTTAAGAGATTAATATGATTCACCGAGCGTAATGGACTATAAAATTCAAGAACTTAATACAGTGACTGAGAAGCACACAGTAGTTCTTTAGTGCCACTGGCAATTGAACTCAGGGAATTCAGGTTAGTACTTTGTGCTATACTACCACTACTAGTATAGCCATGATGCATTTGTTGAACAGAAAATAGGTCTTCTTGAAGTTATACAATTTCTAGCTATATGATAAACTCTCTAGAGCGTGAATGGTTGTTAGGTGACCCAAGCTCTCTTTTATTGACTAGCCTCTTGACCTTTTTACTAATCTTCCGATATTTCTCAATGTTTGCTTTGTCATACTATACCAAAGATTGTACGCAAAACAAAAATTAATTATCTGAGTGCAAAACTGATTATTTAAGGTTTCTTATTAAGTAGGGGAAAATTACGCGAGTAAACGACTGAAGTAACCTTAATAACACCTTATAATAAGGTGATCTAGTAATGTATACACCAATAATATATTTTTTAACGTAACATATCTTATGTGTTTCCTTTTTCTCTCTAAAAGAAAGACAAGCAAACTAAATTTAAATTCTAGGTGTGTTTTTTAAATTGGTTTAGGCCCTACTAGATAAGTGTGTTAGTTTCAGACTAAACTACAAATTATGTCCGCTCTCTCCTATTGGCGGTCCGTCACTGCCTACTAAATAAAACATTCATTTCCTATGCATAACGAACGTAATTGCACTCGATCGATTGCAGAAAGGATACTAAATTGGAAATAGTACGAAACGATTGTTTTATTGACGATGATAAAATATTACTTAGGGTTCCTCCAGTTATTATAAAGCAATTATTTTGCCTCTGAAATTTTCCTGCCTTGCGTGTTGCATAGCGTGCGGGGCAACGGTTGTCATTCATACCATTGATTTCCCATGGGGAAAATGTCCACGGACCGGTGACATATGTCGTTCGGTAAAACGTAGCCCTAAAACTTTACTTGTGTTGTTCTAGCCTCAACTCTACATTAAAGTATAAACTAAATTACTTAAAAGTGTTATTCTATATATATATATATATATATATATATATATATATATATATATATATATATATATATATCTGATGAATCGAATAACTGTTAGGCAATAACTGATGGCAGATGATGTATCTGAAACTTTCAGCAACCTTGAAATACTCTTGCAACGTAAAATATATAATTATATCAACAGAATCATCGTCACAGACTCTTTCCTATCAAACACGATAATTCACATTAACACACGTTTCGATAAATTTTCCACACATAAAAACTTAACACCTGCAGCATTCGTACGTCTCAAATATCATCCGAAATCTCTCGAGAGCTACTTTTTTATCAGATACTTATAACGTTAGTTATACCCTCTACACGTATGTAACCTATCAAAACTCATAGCTGGTCTTTTAATGTTATTAGGTTTTTTTAAGGTTTCAAGTTATTTAAACATTAGATATAATCACGCCTACAGTAATAATACATTTATGGGCGTAACGTTCCATTGAGATATTAGTTTAACAAGTGTTTACTGAAGATGACAAAGTTGTAGCTAAAAATCTTTCAGATTAAAAATCATGGTTTGCAACGTTGTAGTTGTAATTTAAACACAAACATTACATAACGTAAGCTATACATAGGAAAGGTAAATATTTTTTTTCAATATGAAGTTTTAATTTTGTCATCATATTTTAATTTGGTCATCATATTTTAATTTTGTCATCATATTTTAATTTGGTCATCATATTTTAATTTGGTCATCATATTTTAATTTGGTCATCATATTTTAATTTTGTCATCATATTTTAATTTGGTCATCATATTTTAATTTGGTCATCATATATATTTTAATTTTGTCATCATATTTTAATTTGGTCATCATATTTTAATTTGGTCATCATATTTTAATTTGGTCATCATATTTTAATTTTATCATCATATTTTAATTTGGTCATCATATTTTAATTTGGTCATCATATTTTAATTTTGTCATCATATTTTAATTTGGTCATCATATTTTAATTTGGTCATCATATTTTAATTTGGTCATCATATTTTACTTTGGTCATCATATTTTAATTTTGTCATCATATTTTAATTTGGTCAACATATTTTAATTTGGTCATCATATTTTAATTTGGTCATCATATTTTAATTTGGTCATCATATTTTAATTTGGTCAATTTTTTAATTTGGTCATCATATTTTAATTTGGTCATCATATTTTAATTTGGTCATCATATTTTATTTTTGTCATATTTTAATTTGTTCATCATATTTTAATTTTGTCATATTTTAATTTGGTCATCATATTTTAATTTGGTCATCATATTTTAATTTTGTCATATTTTAATTTGGTCATCATATTTTAATTTGGTCATCATATTTCAATTTCGTCATCATATTTTAATTTGGTCACCATATTTTAATTTTGTCATATTTTAATTTGGTCATCATATTTTAATTTTGTCATCATATTTTAATTTGGTCATCATATTTTACTTTGGTCATCATATTTTAATTTTGTCATCATATTTTAATTTGGTCATCATATTTTAATTTGGTCATCATATTTTAATTTGGTCATCATATTTTACTTTGGTCATCATATTTTAATTTTGTCATCATATTTTAATTTGGTCATCATATTTTAATTTTGTCATCATATTTTAATTTGGTCATCATATTTTAATTTGGTCATCATATTTTAATTTGGTCAATTTTTTAATTTGGTCATCATATTTTAATTTGGTCATCATATTTTAATTTGGTCATCATATTTTATTTTTGTCATCATATTTTAATTTGTTCATCATATTTTAATTTTGTCATATTTTAATTTGGTCATCATATTTTAATTTGGTCATCATATTTTAATTTTGTCATCATATTTTAATTTGGTCATCATATTTCAATTTCGTCATCATATTTTAATTTGGTCATCATATTTTAATTTTGTCATCATATTTTAATTTGGTCATCATATTTTAATTTTGTCATCATATTTTAATTTGGTCATCATATTTTAATTTGGTCATCATATTTTAATTTTGTCATCATATTTTAATTTGGTCATCATATTTTAATTTGGTCATCATATTTTAATTTGGTCATCATATTTTACTTTGGTCATCATATTTTAATTTTGTCATCATATTTTAATTTGGTCATCATATTTTAATTTTGTCATCATATTTTAATTTGGTCATCATATTTTAATTTGGTCATCATATTTTAATTTTGTCATCATATTTTAATTTGGTCATCATATTTTAATTTGGTCATCATATTTTAATTTGGTCATCATATTTTACTTTGGTCATCATATTTTACTTTTGTCATCATATTTTAATTTGGTCATCATATTTTAATTTTGTCATCATATTTTAATTTGGTCATCATACTTTAATTTTGTCATCATATTTTAATTTGGTCAATTTTTTAATTTGGTCATCATATTTTAATTTGGTCATCATATTTTAATTTGGTCATCATATTTTATTTTTGTCATCATATTTTAATTTGTTCATCATATTTTAATTTTGTCATATTTTAATTTGGTCATCATATTTTAATTTGGTCATCATATTTTAATTTTGTCATCATATTTTAATTTTGTCATCATATTTTAATTTTGTCATCATATTTTAATTTTTTTTTTGTTGATAATATCAGGATTTTTTTATTCCTAAAAACCAATATGTTTTTAACCTATTTTATATTTAATGAACTTTCTTCGCTAGGCTTTTATTGTAGTACTGTTTTTTCCATGTGACCAGTTGTCATTTGTAGAGCGATCAGATCACACAAACGAAATAAGGTAGCCTAATTATTAGCTTCTAACGGCAAGCATTTTATTGAGAAATGATAATGCTTTTTACTGTCATAATTTCATTTTTTGCATTATGTCTTTAGTTATTTACGATTCTGCTCAATACTCTCATTGCTGAGCAGGCATTTTCATGCAATATTATTCCACTATTGGTTTATATTCAATAAAATAGTAAAACAAAGACAATCCGGTCTCCAAAGTTTTACTTTGACCGTATGGCCTGAAGGGGACCTCTATGTTTTTAATCCTCGGTCTAACCTCTATTTATTGAATTTACTTCTCTGCGTTTGTATTAGGGACGTGTTTTCTTTCCAAGTAGTGGCCGGCGGCTACGTTGTTTATAGAAGCAGATAGAGCGATCCTACTGCTATTCAACCCAAACGGAAACAGTGATTTACCAACGATTCTGATTTTCTATATCTTTGTAATCGGAAGTCATGCGATGCGATCGTATTGATTGCTTTTGACCCAGTTTCTTGAAAACATCTGTGTTTCCCACTGCACGCTCGCATACACATAATAAATACCTATATTGACCGGCGCAATATAAAGGGCAGTTACTTAATTCTGTATTTTATTTTTGGTTTATTGACTGTATATCTCAGTTTCTATTTTGGTTCTAGTGATGTTTTATGGACTATACATATTCAACATTTTAAACCCCAGTAACATTAAAACAGTAATCTATCCATTAAATTAATCAATCAAAGATTTTTTAGTTACAAGAAAGTTAATTAGTTACAAAATATTAATAAACAATTCGCTATCCCAGTTAACGTTAACACAATGTTCAAGAAACTGTGAAATAAACAACCTCTAGTATACCTTATAATGGAATATAAAAACCCAACCCTGGTTTATACTCTTACCATCCATCTAGGCCTAAAAATAGGCGTGATTTGTAAGCGCGGTTCTTCAACTTTAAGGTTGGGCCGATCCTAAAACTTTCGATTCCAATTCTGAAAGTTTTATTTCGATTTCGGATTCTCAAGTCGATTCTCGATTCTCAAGTTGGTCCTCGATTCTTTCAACTTATGTAAATAATATTCTCTAGTTATGAATTTAGGTAGAATTTTGGTCACATGATGAATCCTTTTAAAAGTTGGGTTTTATTGTAATGGGCTACACAGAACGTTCAACAATCATTTATAGGTAGGGATTTCTAAAAGCATGACAAACATATCGGATAGGGGTGGTGCTTTATTAAAAATTGCAAATGTGAACTTCAGGTGACGAATGTAATAGAACGGAAGTAATTATATATATTTCCAGAACACATAAGTGGAGAATTTAGAACTACGTGCTATTATTGTTTGGGAGTGGGAATGAAACAGCAGAGAGAAGAGAGCGGTGACTAACAACGCCCTAGAAATTCTTCCGATCCCCTCATTTGTTGGCTCATAAGTTATAATATTATTTTCTATGTCAAATCTCAAATTCGGTTTACTCGTTTAATTCATTAAAACAAACCAATAGATAAATAAGACGTATTTGACAATTAACTATTTGTTTAGTAAAAAAAACCCTGTACTTTAAGTTAAAATATGCAAGACTCAGAATCATCATTTAAATCAATGGTGAATCGACTAACAGCGATTACTAGATATCGCAAGAATCTACGATTCCTGCAATCGAGGATCGGAACTGCCCCTCCCTATTGAATTTTCAAGAACAAATGTTCTTGGCGCCTGTTCCTGCATCCACAAACTTATTGCCATCATTGGTTATACCAAAGAGAGAACTGGCCCACCAACTAACAGAAATAACGATATACTATAAAATCTTTCTAAAAGGCTCGAAATTTAACTTACTGATTATTTCCAAATTAAATACTGAGTAGGTAAAGCTCAACACAAGTATAAACACAGATAGAATAACAACACATAGACATTCATTTAGGCGTTCCGACGAAGATAAAACAGAAATCTGAAAACCTCTCTTTTTATTCTATGGGACAATATATTTATCATGCGTGTTCGGGTGAAAATCGGAATCGTTGGTCAGCCACTGATTCCGTTTGTGTGATGGGATCGCTCTATAAACAACAACGTAGCCGCTGGCCACTCCCAAAGAAAACACGTCCCCAAGACAAACGTTGAGAGATAAATTCAAGAAATATAAATTAGGTTACAAACATATTGCTTGCCTTAAGCCTTAAGGTTATACAGTAGGAATACAAACTTAAAGACTGGCGATAAAGAGTTTTATTTATTATTCCAAATAATATAATAGATAATATAAGAGTATTCTATAAATACTCATTTATTATGTGAAAATATTCTACAAAATAATTGCACTAATAAATAAAAATAATTGAAATGAAAATACAATAACAAAATTAAAGTAATAACATTTTCAAAAACATCCGACTTTGCTTTGAATAACTTACACGTTTTAATTGTATTAAAATAACAACTAAAACATAAACGTTGTATTTTTTCAATTAAAATATTGTTACCTTCAGTAAGCACATAGTCAATCCAAATATTAAGAAATTACATTTAACCTTTAGAGCCCTACGTCCTATATTAGTTCATATTGTAGACGTGGGGAAAGCTACTCATTCAAACAGCTACAAAGTCTAATGTAAAGTCTAACTAGGCTTCCCAAAACATTTATGTCCGAGTAGTAATATATTATTGTTTTCCTCACTATGACTTAGTTTAATATTCCTGAAACGTAGAGTGGGATACTAGTAGGGGATCTATTTTATGTATTTGGTTAAATGAAGTTTGCTTTTCGAACAGTTATAACTTTTAGACATACTATAATTTGCTTCGTATTTATTTAGCAATTTGTTTTTTAATTGTAGTACTTAAATTACGTGTAATCAGATGTGGTTCCAGGTGTGTGCGAACCGGGCAAAGTAGCGATCCCTGCGCTTCCGGGGCCCCGAACAAATGCTTTGTATTTACCGAAAGCTCAGTATTTTTCAACGTTAAAGAAACTTAAAATATGAGTTCAAAGTGACAGCCAATGTCGACGATCCGTGTAAATGTGTTTTTTCTTCGTGTGTAAACACATTGTCTTCTCGTCTGTTCATATGCTATGTTATTTTTATTGTTTGTATTACACATTAATTTATGTACTATTTATCTACAAGATACTCTTTACGTACGTAAGTACGTACTCGTGTCGCACATTGGTTTTACAATAGTATCTACACTAGATTGTAACTATATTTTTGCTTCTGTAAACTCTAAAGTGAGTTTTAGACAGTAAAACAATATAGCCAATAATTTTGTAGCTGTTGAGTTTGAATTAATTCGACCTGATGAAGTAAGCAATTTTCGTAAAAAATCATGGCAAATGTATACGTTTGATATTACCTAAAAGGAGTAGACTGTGAGTTTTGAGCGTTTAATTTTCAATTACTTCCCCGGAAACAACCCGGTAAAACGGCTTCGCCTTATCGGTCTAGGCCCTGCAAAGTTTAGATACACCACTCCTTCAAATATAAATGTATTGTATTTTAAATCTGTATTTGACATGCTCTTGAGCGTCTAAATAAACACCGTGTCATATGATGAACGAGAAATTTGCGTTTTAAAATGTCTAACGCTGACTTTTCTCACAGATTAAAATAAAAATTAATTAAAAAATATTTTGAAGAAATCTTTTTCAGTAAATAAAATTAAACGCTGTTTCACTTGTTATTTTATGTATAAAAGTAATCTATGTAAGTATTGAAAAACAACGTGTTGATAACAAACGATTCCAAACAAAAATCAAATATAAAGAAACAGGTATTAATTTTCCCATTACAAAAAGATTAAAAGTATATAACACTATTTTCTCTATTGTACTAAAGTTATAGAAATTGTCAAAATAAAAATCACATGATACTCGGAAATCTCCGTTATCAATTTAGATTTCAGTGTTATTGAAAAATATTTCACTTTTACTTTCTACAAATGAAAAATAAGGTAAAAGCTTGAACTGCAAAAGTGTTTGGTAATATTTGCTGTTAGTTATTTTGTATTTTGACATTTTTAATCAATTTTCCTAGCTACAGTGTTATTTAAAATATGAGATAAAATAAATCGCCGACTTAAAATACTATATTTTAAAGTCAACGTAATTTATGTTTCAGAAAAGGAAATGCTATTTTCAGAGACCATATCATTACTAGAATATTCTTATTTCAGTAAAAAAAACTCGTAAAACTCTTAAATAAGTCAAAGAGCTGAAAATGATTTTGGTTCTATCATTGAAAAGGCCTTTGGATAACAAGGTTTTATTTGATAGCGTATAGGACGACGCGACGGAGATACGAGGTTTGGTTATTATGAAAATATCATTCTATGAATTGGAAACTTAGTTCTTTTATAAAATAAATATATTTTCCTCATAAATTAAAAGTGCGATTGCAAATAATCTTTTCATTCCAAAGGAACCCCTTTCTTAGTATTTTTTTTGTTTTTGGTAAAGCTGGTTTAGTTTCAAAAAATTACTTTACATTTCATTTGAAAAGTATCACAAAAGTTATAAAACAAAGTAACATGTAACAGAGTGGCGTGATATACAGAATGCAGTGGAAGTTATAGTCTTGTTTTATTATATAGCCATTGCAAGAAATAACGAAATCACGTGGACCGCCTGAAATAGGCAATTAGCCCAAATTCGGAACAGTGTATAAGATACGATGTAGAACAAATTTTAACTCAGGTGGTATAACTTTATATCGGCAAGAAAGTACTTTCAACATCAGCCGTGAGGTCACTACACTTTCGTGTTACTTTAACGACCTATCTAACCTTTCCTATACTGTAAACGTACCAGTGGACATAAAATTTATACGCGAAATGAGTCCTTAAAATGCCTGCTACCACTCTGAAATGGACTCGGTTGAGTAATAAAAAAACACTTCTTGGAAAAAGATTGCCGTCGTAGAACCAAAATAGGCGTTACTCTCCTAAATCAAACACTTGATTTATCAAGATACATTAAATAGTTCATAATCAAAACCCTCTTACTCTATATATATATATATATATATATATATATATATATATATATATATATATATATATATATATATATATATATATATATTACACTTTCACTATATATACTTACACGAGAATATTACCTGGTATTTATGCGAGTTAACATTCGAAGTTTAATAGTATCCTCACAAACGAGCATCAACTAAACAGGCTGTTTTATTAGATTGCCATGTGTGTGGAATTTTCGTTGAAGAGTGGTATACCAGTATTGTTCTATTTTTTGATTCACTGCACTGTGGGAACCTTTTTAGTTTGTCTTGTAGTGGTTAATTTTGTCTATTAGGTTGAATAATTTATATTTTTTTAAATTTTAATGTTTATAAATTTTTAGCTGTACCCATATTGTCATTTTGAGGCCTTTTTGTACCTTTTTTTATTATATGAATGTTTTCTAAAGTGGGGTATGTATGTTTGTTTTTGATGGCCCGTGTAGCTGAGTTTGAGTTCTATATGTTAGGCGTGAAGTATGCACTGTTCTTTTATTTCTGTCTTTTAATTTTTTTTTGTTGGCCGATGTATAATTTGTTACAGTCTGGTCATTAAATTTTATATATTCCGTTATTAGGCGTAGGAGGTATTTTTCTGGTTGGTTTATTTAATTGATAATATTTCCTGTATTTTTGTAAGTAGTGTTAATATTATTGTTTTCTAGTTTTTTTAGTTATTCTTTTTATGTTGCATCCGATGTTTGAGAAAGTGATCCTTTTATGTTGTTGATTGTGGTCGGTTTTAGGTTGTTTTATTTATTTAATATTTTAAATTCTATTATATATATATATATATATATATATAATACGTTTTCTTGTTTAATAATTTAAAACAACATAGATTATTCAAATACAAGAATATTTATTAATTTATATCCAAAGCTTTTCGTTGGCAAATAGTACCAACATCATCAGGAATGAAAATTACAATAATGTAGCTTACATTATTGTAATTTTCATTCCTAAAGTTGTTAATTCCTGATGATATTACATTTTAATAAAGCGAAAAATTATGAATCGGGCTTAGTGTGCTGGAAAAATATTCCTCTAGTTAGTGATCCATTTAGGGAGAGTACTTGCGTATGGTGATATGATGGTAAACGTTTTGATGGGACATATTATGGAAACTAATATTTATAGCTGAATGTAATTCTCTGCAGTATAAGACACAGTCTGATATTAAGTGAGAAATAAAGATAAAAAGGCTTTTTTTTCTACATCATACATAAGATTTCCATAATTACACCATACCTTTTATTTTAGGATATTCAGAAGTAAATTATAGATTTATTAAACCTATTTAATGAATAGATTTATCATTTGTACTAAAACGACCAAAATTTCAAACCTGTTTCTTCTTTCAAGTAATGCCAGCAGTTTAAAAGTAGGAAAGAGCTTTTAGAAATATGATTAAACATTGATATAACCACAAGATTCGCGTGACGTTACTAGTCCCCGGGTTCTTGTAAAGAGGCGTCTATTCGTTAAACTATCCCCTTCTACGAAGAGGAACAAGAAGTCAGTCAGTCAGAGAAGGAGGGGGTTTGGTGGCCCCTGAGGTTACGCGACAATCGCTGCGGGTAGGAATATGGTATCAGGGATTCTTGGTTTGGGCTGGATCTGAGGAGCGGTTTTTGTAAGGCAGGACGTTTAATTGGGTGGGACGGATCAGGTTTTAATGCTGGAGGACAACGATTATTTATTTAGTAGTTTTTATGTAGTTTGGGACTGACTTTTTGTTTTGTATGACATATACATTTTTGCACATGTGTACAAATATGTGTAGTACGGATGTTGAGACATAAGAGTGTTGTAATGTGTATAATAACTTAAAATAATGGAATGAAGGGAAAGAGAAGAAGGGGCGTTGAAACATTAATGTTATGGGGGGGTCCAGGAGGATTTTGGGATGGGGGCGAAAGATGGGAGGGGTCCAGACATAGCGCTGATGTTCCGGATGTGGGGGTAGTTGGAGCTTTCGGCAGTGCCGAAGAGTTTTGCGGAGAAGGAACGGATGAAGTCTGACAGGGTAGGAGCATGAAAGGATTGACGGATGTTTTGGTTTGTGAGAAAGAGGGGGGGGGGAGTTAGAGATGATTCTCAGTGATCGTGCCTGGAAGGCTTCGAGACGTTTCTTGGATGATTTGGTGCAAAGTGGCAACCAGACTGGTGCGGAGTAGGTGATGGCAGGACGTGAAGGTTAGGCTGAGCGTATATAACAAGTGGACGTAATTACAATGTGATATTTAGAGTGGGATATAATGCTTGAAGTACACCTGGAGAAAGAGAAATGTCCTGACCGCTCCCGGTTAGTGAAGGGGAATATAGACTACTCGTATAGCGAGAGTTAAGTTAATAATATAAAAATAGCATGATTAATGTTTTATATTGGAAGACTTTTAAAAAAAGTTTATCTAAAGTATAATAGGATATTGCGTGCTAAAACTCTTTCTAAGGATGTTTATTATTAAAATAAGAATAAACCAAAAAGGAATCAGTTTAGAGAATTGAAGTATATTAGATATAGTGAGAAATCAACTAGGAATATGGTGTTTCTGGAATACAATGAAAAAAATCAACCGGAGACACAAAGGAAAATCAGAATTTGAAAGAGAGTAAATTGTTGTAAAAATGCAAATTAATAAATTTTTATGAAGCTTAAATTAATATAAAAGCTATAGTTCTACGAAACACATTATACAACCCGATGATATATAATACAATTGCACAATTATAATTACATCATTATTTAAATATTATTAATTATTATTTTTATCCTACCTTTAGTATAGGCCCAAGTAGAGATCTTTTCTCAAACCATATTTAGTTTTATGTTGTAATCAGACCGTACCTGAAAAAAAATATAGTTAATTTATATTATTATTTGCGTTATAAGGAAAAAGAAGTTGAAAAATCACAATTAAAGTAAAAATCTTAGTTACAAATTGGTCAGATTAATAGGTTAGGCTAAACAATTATTATAAACAACAATTTATAAAGTGATATTCCTACTTAGGTCACTAAGAAAAATGTTATTACAGTTAGTTTATATTACATAATTACAATTAATATATATAAAGTAACATAATCTAAGCGTTAAACCAGCTGCTTTATCACATAAACTATGGTATTAATTCACTTGTATTAAGAAATCATATTTTATCACTTATTCCATAGCAAACGGAAGTAATTATATTGTATACGTTGTGAATAATTTTTCTTCCATACTGAGATAAAATTCATTCATTTAAGTTATTATAATAATTAATATTTGAAAAAGTCTGTATTCACAACGTATCATCTACTAAGAAATAGAAAACAAGATTTTGAACATGAGTAAATAATTAAAACGTATTTGATTACAATTTAAAATGTTAACTATATATATATATATAGTGCGAACTAACTGAAGGGACTAAAATAAAAAACGTTTTACTACAGTACCACTGTGGGCTGAGTTTCAGATATCATGGAAAATAATTTTCGAATTTAGTCTTTATTTATAGAAGCTACCACAGAAGTGAAGCCTAAAAATCTACAATATCCTAGTGAAATCTTTACGGTAAAGAATCCGACCCCAAACTTGCAACAACCCACTCAGATGTCTCTCGTCTTTCCCACAGTGGAAGCCTTGTATTCAAGAACACGTAGGGGTAATATATCGGACCCTGAGGATCTGTTGTACTGTAAGGCCTACTTCTGGGACAAGATATGCTCTAATCAAATCAAACGACTTCGACACTTTACGGAGCCACGGTGGTCCTATGGAATTTTCCGAAAAGTTCCTTTTTTCTTACCACTAGATGTCTCTTGTATTTAGTAAGGTCCAAGTGAGTACGAAGCAGATTTTACTCTAATCAATAGAAGTGGAGATTATTCTTATTCCACATATTTGCACTATTATACACTTCTACAGTAATTACACGTAGCCCAACCAGCCACAAAGTTGTGGCAGTTAATCTGTGCACGTTGGAAAAAAAATAGAATAGTTAAGGATTTAAGTGACAGTAAAAACTTAGAACTGAGCTATATGTATAATCGAAAAATTAGAAAAATAAGCAGAGTTTACGATTATGTATACGAGAAACATTTTTGTATGTAAAATACTTTTATTTTTACTAGAAAAATTCTTTAATCCTAAAGTTTAATCCCAAGGCGCCAGAATTTCAAAAGACGACACTAAAAGAACAGGTTAAAGCATTTCCTAAAATTAAAAAATTACCCTAAAGCTCGCTCCTACTAATCCCATCGGAAATCAAGCGATGATTTTTTTATTTGAAATCATTAACGCAATACGCCCAAACTCTAACTCATTTATACCAATTATTTTAGGACTACTATTTCAATGTAAGACTTGTCGTGTAGGTGAGGTAAATCTAATAATAATTAGCAAATTTTCTACAATCATCCTTCAGTATGACCTATACCTAAAGGTGCATAACGGTGTAGTAATAAATACACAAAAACCTCCTAACCACAAGCATTCTTTATTTTACCCTTATGTACATTTCAGTTACCAAGTAACCATCTTCAGAGGGATAACATACAAAGACTGTCTTTGTATGATATCCCTGTGTGAATGGTTACTTGGTAACCGAAATATACATAAGGGTAAAATAAAGAAGGCTTGTGATTAAGAGGTTTTTGTGTGTTTATTATTAAATTAAACTACAGTATATTCCTAATAAATAGTAATAACGCAGTTTATTGAGATAAAAACTTCAAACATTTTTGAATGAACAAAGAGCAATGTGCCTACCAATAGCTTGCGTAATATCTTTTCTGCACCACTAACACAAAGAAACCAATGTGAAGCTATAGCTAACTCATTTCGGAATAAATTTTTATAATCTACTACATTAAGCAAATAGCGTACTCAAATAATTTGTCTACAAACAAAAATTTAAAAAACACAAAACCTAATTAGAAAATGAACTTGTAAGTACGTAGAACAGATATAATAGGCCAGGACGATAAAAGAGCGTAAATGTTTTGAAATCTATTACGATATTTACGTAACGTAAAATGCCCACTTGCGTTTTGCTATATTACATCCAACGCTGTTTATATAAGGAGTACATTATTAACTTTACCAGAAATACAACGCATAAACAAAACATCGTAAAGAGTTCAGTGCGTTGTATGGGAATCCCTAAGGATTAGGCTTTCCGTTGAGCTGCCCTGTCATCCTGTTTCGATTCCATTTTCTCGGCATATTGATGCCCCACAAAAAGTTAAGGATTACGGCCTATCGTTCTGACACATGCAATATGTCCCATCTCAGAGTGAGGAATTGCTTTTATCTTTTTAGAGGTACTGGGGTAGAGCGGTTTTCAATTTTGACGTCCCTTAAAGGAATGTTAGCATTAATACGGTCAGGATTTTGTTCGCATTTTAGTTTTTAAACTTGGTAAAGTAGATCTAATCCGATGGCTTGAAATAAATTCTGTAACTTTATTTTTACAGAACAAATTGGAATACTAAGATGGTGAAAACGTAAAATATACAGACAAACTAAAGTGAAGTTCTGATAGAAGAAATAGTTTACTTATTTGATTACGTTTTACAAATTTGTCTTCAATAGATTATTTTCCAAAATTTTCAAGATGATAAATAAGATGAATAATATTGCCAACGAAGAATAGGAAGCGATCTAGAATGAGAGTAAGATTAGCTGTCAGATGAATCCCCTGAGAAAGCGATCTAGAATGAGAGTAAGATTAGCTGTGAGATGAATCCCCTGATAAAGCGATCTAGAATGAGAGTAAGGTTAGCTAAGAGATGAATCCCCTGATAAAGCGATCTAGAATGAGAGTAAGGTTACCTGTGAGATGAATCCCCTGAGGAAGCGATCTAGAATGAGAGTAAGGTTAGCTGTGAGATGAATCCCCTGATAAAGCGATCTAGAATGAGAGTAAGGTTAGCTGTGAGATGAATCCCCTGAGGAAGCGATCTAGAATGAGAGTAAGATTAGCTGTGAGATAAATCCCCTGATAAAGCGATCTAGAATGAGAGTAAGGTTAGCTGTGAGATGAATCCCCTGATAAAGCGATCTAGAATGAGAGTAAGGTTAGCTGTGAGATGAATCCCCTGAGGAAGCGATCTAGAATGAGAGTAAGGTTAGCTGTGAGATGAATCCCCTGATAAAGCGATCTAGAATGAGAGTAAGGTTAGCTGTGAGATGAATCCCCTGAGGAAGCAATCTAGAATGAGAGTAAGGTTAGCTATGAGATGAATCCCTTGATAAAGCGATCTAGAATGAGAGTAAGGTTAGCTGTGAGATGAATCCCCTGATAAAGCGATCTAGAATGAGAGTAAGGTTAGCTGTGAGATGAATCCCCTGATAAAGCGATCTAGAATGAGAGTAAGGTTAGCTGTGAGATGAATCCCCTGATAAAGCGATCTAGAATGAGAGTAAGGTTAGCTATGAGATGAATCCCTTGATAAAGCGATCTACAATGAGAGTAAGGTTAGCTGTGAGATGAATCCCCTGATAAAGCGATCTAGAATGAGAGTAAGGTTAGCTGTGAGATGAATCCCCTGATAAAGCGATCTAGAATGAGAGTAAGATTAGCTGTGAGATGAATCCCCTGATAAAGCGATCTAGAATGAGAGTAAGGTTAGCTGTGAGATAAATCCCCTGATAAAGCGATCTAGAATGAGAGTAAGGTTAGCTGTGAGATGAATCCCCTGAGAAAGCGATCTAGAATGAGAGTAAGGTTAGCTGTGAGATGAATCCCCTGATAAAGCGATCTAGAATGAGAGTAAGGTTAGCTGTGAGATGAATCCCCTGAGGAAGCGATCTAGAATGAGAGTAAGATTAGCTGTGAGATGAATCCCCTGAGAAAGCGATCTAGAATGAGAGTAAGGTTAGCTGTGAGATGAATCCCCTGATAAAGCTATCTAGAATGAGAGTAAGATTAGCTGTGAGATGAATCCCCTGAGGAAGCGATCTAGAATGAGAGTAAGGTTAGCTGTGAGATGAATCCCCTGATAAAGCGATCTAGAATGAGAGTAAGGTTAGCTGTGAGATGAATCCCCTGAGGAAGCGATCTAGAATGAGAGTAAGATTAGCTGTGAGATGAATCCCCTGATAAAGCGATCTAGAATGAGAGTAAGGTTAGCTGTGAGATGAATCCCCTGATAAAGCGATCTAGAATGAGAGTAAGGTTAGCTGTGAGATGAATCCCCTGATAAAGCGATCTAGAATGAGAGTAAGGTTAGCTGTGAGATGAATCCCCTGATAAAGCGATCTAGAATGAGAGTAAGATTAGCTGTGAGATGAATCCCCTGATCAAGGATTTAATTGAGATCATGTTATTGCATGTGTAGGAAGGATGTGTCACTCCTTGTGAAAAGTAAGAGAGGCGAAATTTGGTAGTATTAAAGAACAGCGTAACAGTACTCTGGTAGCCTACTCAAAATAGGAGAAATTAAAGGATTAGTGTGACAGCTTCTATAACAAGGAGTACTTTCAAATTAATTTTTCTACTTTCAACTTGGGTGGAGTGTAATTTTAACCGTTTTAGGGGTAAATGTATCTAAAACCCTACATTTAATAATATCGTATCACTAAACCACCGATTTTGGAACGTTGATAGAACACTCTCAAGAAGCAAGAGGTTGACTAAATTGAAAAAAAAGGAAAAAAGAAAGAATTGATTCTTAAAAAAGAAGGAAAAAAGGAAAGGAAGTGTAAAATATTAGGAATTATCCTTTAATAAAATAATAATACTTCTTAAATATTTTTTACAAAATTCCTAAAAGTAGTTTTTTTTAATAATCAGTATATAAACTATCCTACTAAGTTTCCCTAAGTAAAGAATAAATAGAGTTTCCAATGGGAAAACTGTCGGTGGAATAGTGAGTGCTTATATAAATATTGAAAACAGCTTTACATCAGGCGTAAAAAGTTGTCTTCCGAGATCGTCTCTGGACATGAGTAATTTTATTCACCACTTCCTTCAGCTAGTTTTTAAAACTACGAATTGCAGGTGTCTTTTTTTCTCTTATGATATAGATGTAGAAATCCTCTAACATAACTTCCAGAATATGTTTGGTCCTTTGATGGTTATCATGAACCAAACACTGGTAATGCATAAGGGGTGAACAAATCTCTCCACTCCTGTAGAGAACGGGTACATTTCAAGTAAGTGGGCCTCCACACATATTGCAAACTATTACTCTCCTAACCCCAGTGGCAGAGTATTGTTTACGTCTCTTCTTCAATCCTTCCTTGTCAGTAATACCTAATGGCATCCTTCATTCTTCTCGGGTGAACTGTGTATATATTAGACCCCGGTAGACAGTGATTTACTTCAGATATTGAGTTTCAAATAGTTGGATATCGTCTACCAAAAAATATATGTTCAAAACTTATGCTACCTTTATTTAATTACCTTTGCTATCCTTCATTAGCGATAAAATACTCAATGACCTATCGCCTAAAGACTACATATACACTATAAATGGTAAGTGTTTATATACCGGCAAACCTCAAGGACTATTTTATACTTTTTAGGCTAGCCAGGTGCATACCTCTGATAATGTGAACTATGATGATCGCTTTAATAGAACCTCATGTAGTTCAATAATTATTTATATTTCTACCATCTCTATGAATAAGAAAAGTAGAAAGTCGAAGACAATTTTTTTCAATGAATCATCTTATATATATATATATATATATATATATATATATATATATATATATATATATATATATATATAAATCTCAGGCTCCCAAACACGAATTATGGCTCATGGCTTGAAACGTTTACAAGTTATTTCCCGTTCGAACGGATACAACAGCCACATATGTTTGTTGAAATCTAGAACAATCTGAAAAGTGAAGTTACTAGAGAGTACTAGAAATTGCTGAAAATAGCAAGTTGATAGATTTAGGTTTTGTTGGGCGTAAAGCCATTTTTTGTTTGTAACATAGGGAGAAAGAGTAAAAGCTGTAGTGAAAGAATGAATGTTTTAGTTAAGTGGTGTGTGTAAATAGATTACTAATGAACTCAGACCGATATTATTAAACCTTATACGAAGAGTACCTAAACTTTCTTTAAATTTTTAATGTGTAAATAATAGTAGAATAAAATAGTGTAAACTAATACATAATTAGTTAGACTTAAATCCCTTTACATTTTCTTGAACCCCTGAATATATATATATATATATATATACAACGTTTTTTTTTTTACTTACTCACAGTCTAAAGATAATGTTAGACTTATTTAATAGAAGATAAACCCCCCAACATTCCTATTTGTAACTTGCACTAATATATTTTAATTTCATGTCTCTCTTTTTAAAACGCCTAAATAGATTCCTCTAGACATCTTTATTCAAGAGAATTCTACATGTTGCAAGTGCTCTTGATCACTCTGACATAGGATAATTGTTTTCTTTAGTCTTATGATACTTCTGATACTTCTGATAATTATGTAAATGAAAAAATCTTTAATAATTTTGAAAAAACTATCAGATATCTAGTTTCAACAGCATCCTTGTCTTTAGATACACATAGCATCCCTTTGCTGGTGTCAAGATTTCTTTACAAATCATTTATTACAATAAAAACATCAATTTATGTAATACGAATAATTTATATTTATTTTTTACTTTAAAAAATATACAAAAACTTCTTCTCCCACCACTTGTTTTTATGCCGTAGCTAGAATATCAAATTGGAACTTTGATTAATAATGCTACTGCTACAAATGTTTAAAGAATAACACACCTGTAACAATCCCTAGATTTTTTATTCATGGGTTTATCTATTACTTAGTACTGAATAGTTAATTATAACGGTTTTTTCTCGACACAGGATGTTAACCAAGTATTCTAATTTTTTGTCAACTCACTTTTTTGTGAATTTATTTTTTGTTGTAAAGTTCTTTTAAATTCGTTCTTCGCATCACCTGACCGTTCGTTTTAAACTTAGATTTTTTGATCAGTTCACAGACTCCAACCTAGAGTAACCCTCTTCAACATATATAGGACAATAGAAAATTATATAAATATATATATATATATATATATATATATATATATATATATATGTATATATGTATATAAAATATAAGTTAAAAATTTACTTCACCTACCCTTTGTAAACAATAATAGTCTTTTCTTAACAGAATCATTATTTTTGACTTTTATAGATGAAGTTTGTTTGCATAGAGTATGTTGTGTTGTTTAAAATTGTTTATAACGATGTAGGCCTACAAGAAAAAAAATAAAATTTCATTGCATAACAGAAACAATAATTCAACGTGGCTTAACAATCTTCCAATGTTTTATGTCATTACTTACAATGTTCATCATGTTGTACAGTATTTGTTGATTATGTACATAACCAATATCACTGTACCTTTAAGTTCAATATTATTGTCGGAATATAAAGCGTTTACCTTGAACTTTTGTAAATGTCTCATTCCAACATACTGTTTGCCAGCTTCTCTAAGAGTCTGTTTAGTCGTGACTGTGAGTTCGATTTATTATTAAAAACGTTTGCAAGTCTCACATTATCGGAATTGAATTGTCTCTCGATTTCCCAAGGGCGAACAAGCATTTACCCGTTTGGAGTGGGTGCTGGTGATTAGTGACTGACGTCAGAGACGCACCCCTCGCGAAGTGTCTTTAGCCAGTCTTATATCAAAACAAAACAACTGTAGATTTTTCGCCAATAAATCCTCAATTAGTGTTCTCATGTCTCTTGCGCCTAAAGTCTGATCCATGTGGTGAATATATACCCCTTGTTGTTTAGGCGATACTAACTAGTCTACAATAGGTTCATACTGTCCACTCTTGTCTTGTGCCTAAAGTCTGATCCATGTGGTGATAAATACCCCTTGTTGTTTAGGCGATACTAACTAGTCTACAATAGGTTCATACCGTCCACTCTTGTCTTGTGCCTAAAGTCTGATCCATGTGGTGAATATATACCCCTTGTTGTTTAGGCGATACTAACTAGTCTACAATAGGTTCATACTGTCCACTCTTGTCTTGTGCCTAAAGTCTGATCCATGTGGTGAATATATACCCCATGTTGTTTAGGCGATACTAACTAGTCTACAATAGGTTCATACCGTCCACTCTTGTCTTGTGCCTAAAGTCTGATCCATGTGGTGAATATATACCCCTTGTTGTTTAGGCGATACTAGCTAGTCTACAATAGGTTCATACTGTCCACTCTTGTCTTGTGCCTAAAGTCTGATCCATGTGGTGATAAATACCCCTTGTTGTTTAGGCGATACTAACTAGTCTACAATAGGTTCATACTGTCCACTCTTGCCTTGTGCCTAAAGTCTGATAAATGTGGTGATAAATACCCCTTGTTGTTTAGGCGATACTAACTAGTCTACAATAGGTTCATACTGTCCACTCTTGTCTTGTGCCTAAAGTCTGATCCATGTGGTGATAAATACCCCTTGTTGTTTAGGCGATACTAACTAGTCTACAATAGGTTCTTACTGTCCACTCTTGTCTTGTGCCTAAAGTCTGATCCATGTGGTGATAAATACCCCCTGTTGTTTAGGCGATACTAACAAGTCTACAATAGGATAATAGTGTCCACTCTTGTATTGTGCCTAAAGTCTGATCCATGTGGTGAATATATACCCCTTGTTGTTTAGGCGATACTAGCTAGTCTACAATAGGTTCATACTGTCCACTCTTGTCTTGTGCCTAAAGTCTGATCCATGTGGTGATAAATACCCCTTGTTGTTTAGGCGATACTAACTAGTCTACAATAGGTTCATACTGTCCACTCTTGCCTTGTGCCTAAAGTCTGATAAATGTGGTGATAAATACCCCTTGTTGTTTAGGCGATACTAACTAGTCTACAATAGGTTCATACTGTCCACTCTTGTCTTGTGCCTAAAGTCTGATCCATGTGGTGATAAATACCCCTTGTTGTTTAGGCGATACTAACTAGTCTACAATAGGTTCTTACTGTCCACTCTTGTCTTGTGCCTAAAGTCTGATCCATGTGGTGATAAATACCCCTTGTTGTTTACTCGATACTAACTAGTCTACAATAGGTTCTTACTGTCCACTCTTGTCTTGTGCCTAAAGTCTGATAAATGTGGTGATAAATACCCCTTGTTGTTTAGGCGATACTAACTAGTCTACAATAGGTTCATACTGTCCACTCTTGTCTTGTGCCTAGAGTCTGATCCATGTGGTGATAAATACCCCTTGTTGTTTAGGCGATACTAACTAGTCTACAATAGGTTCTTACTGTCCACTCTTGTCTTGTGCCTAAAGTCTGATCCATGTGGTGAATATATACCCCTTGTTGTTTAGGCGATACTAACTAGTCTACAATAGGTTCTTACTGTCCACTCTTGTCTTGTGCCTAAAGTCTGATCCATGTGGTGAATATATACCCCTTGTTGTTTAGGCGATACTAACTAGTCTACAATAGGTTCTTACTGTCCACTCTTGTCTTGTGCCTAAAGTCTGATCCATGTGGTGAATATATACCCCTTGTTGTTTAGGCGATACTAACTAGTCTACAATAGGTTCTTACTGTCCACTCTTGTCTTGTGCCTAAAGTCTGATCCATGTGGTGAATATATACCCCTTGTTGTTTAGGCGATACTAACTAGTCTACAATAGGTTCTTACTGTCCACTCTTGTCTTGTGCCTAAAGTCTGATCCATGTGGTGAATATATACCCCTTGTTGTTTAGGCGATACTAACTAGTCTACAATAGGTTCTTACTGTCCACTCTTGTCTTGTGCCTAAAGTCTGATCCATGTGGTGAATATATACCCCTTGTTGTTTAGGCGATACTAACTAGTCTACAATAGGTTCTTACTGTCCACTCTTGTCTTGTGCCTAAAGTCTGATCCATGTGGTGAATATATACCCCTTGTTGTTTAGGCGATACTAACTAGTCTACAATAGGTTCTTACTGTCCACTCTTGTCTTGTGCCTAAAGTCTGATCCATGTAGTGAATATATACCCCTTGTTGTTTAGGCGATACTAACTAGTCTACAATAGGTTCTTACTGTCCACTCTTGTCTTGTGCCTAAAGTCTGATCCATGTGGTGAATATATACCCCTTGTTGTTTAGGCGATACTAACTAGTCTACAATAGGTTCTTACTGTCCACTCTTGTCTTATGCACGGGAAAAGTATGTATTTCCTCTTCTTATCAAGGAGGAGTTCAAGAGCTGTTTACTCTCTCCTTGTTCCCTGGCCAATGCTAATACACTAGAGGTTTGTAGGGGCAAACGCCCTTATTCATATTGAAAAGAATTTTAAACTTTTTTATATAATTATTTTTAACTACATATTAATTTAATACTATTCTAATTTTTCAAAACAAAAATTCCTTATAAACTATATTTTTTGTACAAGCGTTTTGAATTTGATTGTTTTGACCCATCGTATTATCAATATGTATCTTTAATCCATCTTGAGATTTTACTCCACTTAGTGTAACATAAAGGTGAGCATGTTTAAAAACAGGTTTGGTCTATTGAAGACTTAATATATAGTTATTGAAAATATAGGTATTAAAGGAAATTAATTCCTTTTCGTTTGAAATGGCATGTTAGGATCTGTTGATATTAAATTTAATATTGGTGAAATATGATGTTTCCTTTTCCAGAACCAGTGATAATTTCTAATTTAATACACTTGTCAAACATATCTAAATACAATAAAACGTACTCCATTAACTAAACTTGATCCCAAGTTCATGTGTCTAATTATTCTTTAATATTGTTAAAATATTTGTACTCAGCTGTTTTTAATATATTTGTACAGCTGTTTCTCAGATGAAAAATTTGAAAATCATACTCAGCTTGTTTTCATTACAATGTATATCTTATGGAAATTTTTGTTAACTTTAAGTTCCTCACAACTCTATAAATGTTGTCAATTGAGCAAAACGTTTTTTCCCACTCCTTCCCGTCAATACCTTAAATGCGAGCCATTCCCCAGCTCTGCGAGACCTTCTAAGTTCACACAATTTTCCTCTCAAAATTAAATATATGTAAATATATGTATGGATTTACATTTCTTAGTAAATCATGTCTATTACTGTATGCATTAATCCTGGCAACTTTCGTCCTTTACCGTACTATTATATCTTCTGATAATATTTCATAAATTATTTGTAAGATTGAAATATTTTTTTATAATAACAACTAGAACAAGCAGAATTAGATGTTTGGATGAACACTAAGGTAAATGACAACCAACTTTATATCAGGCAATGTTTGTGTACCTTGAATAATACAGCACACTTTTTATATTTCTATAAGAAGATGTAACGGTTACATACCATCTTATGTGCCCAATTGAGGGTTGGATTAAACAGGAATTCTCCCTTTCACACTTATTATCCTGTTACTTCCCTATAATTCATACCTTTGTAAACGATCTTTCATTCCTTGGAATAATACCATTCACTCCCACCTTTCACAAATGACTATAGTCATTTAGTCTAATCGTCTAAGTAAAAACAAAACAGGTACACAAATTATTCATTTAAAAAAACCTAATACATGGGAGCTAATGATACATTTAGCAGTAATAGATACTTAAATAATTCAAATATTCATAATATGATTAAATAAAGATCCCAAAATTTAAAAAACTTT
>JBAIZL010000005.1:66792654-66825154 GCA_036971475.1 Prosapia bicincta | reverse complement strand
GAGAAATAATATTCAAACTAAATGAAATACATAAAATAATAGTTTATATCCACAAGGATATATGTGAAGACGTAATGGTGAAACATATTAGATTTATATGTCGTGTAGATAGTTACTAATCTGTAATAATAATTGAACGATAAGAAAGTTATATAAAATAAATATAGTAGCATATAAATATAAAATTGTATTTGCGCCAATTTTTACTCGACGTATGTGATTCGATCACATTAAACGGACGGACGTAGGCAACATATAATCGTTTTAGTTTGCCGTTTAAATTTGTTAACCATTAGTTAATGAAGAGCTTTAAACATGTACATTTTTAAACTCATTTATAAAATCCCCCTTGATTTTTCATTAGAATTTATTTCAGAGAAAACAGAGTTCATAAAAGCATTGTTAAGAACACAAACTTAACTGAAAGTTTGCTTAGGATGTTCAAATGTTAGATACAGTCTCGACTCTGAGCAACGTGAATGTAGAACAATAATTAGAAATAAAGTTTTCTGGAAAGTATACACAACTTTTAACATCGCATATTTCAGGGAGAAATTTGTGGGTGTAAAATGTGAATAAGAAAAGATCACACACAGAGGTACAGCAGCCGAGAGCTTTAGCCTGCCTCATAGTTAAAGACGATGTAATGCGGAAATTAAGCCTCACTATCGGCGGTAGTATAGTATGCAAATAGTGCAAGTGCATTGCAAAAGACAATTATGAAGAAAAAAAATAAAAAGAGGCACACAACATAGATTAAATAATAGAGAAGAATAGGAAGATTTTAATAAATGCCGAAGAATAGCAATAGAAGACACAAATATCTCCAGAAAACCTTTATCGTGAAGTAACCGATCAAGAAGAAGGAATAAAAAGCAATGGATATATGAATAATCAACAAAAAGTTCAAACAACATTAAAATATCCAAAATGAAAACGAAAACGAACAGAAAGCTTGGAGCAAGTAAGAATAAAGATTAAAAAGTTACAAAGGCGAAAAGAGGGAGCAAAAAGAACGAAAAAATTACTAAAAACTATTTGATGTATCTAAGTCAATTTGGTGATGAAAGAAGAATATTAAATTAAAAGTAGTCAGAAAACGTTGAGCACCAAAACAAAGAAGATAAAAAAAGTCACTTAGGTAGAAGCGGGGAATGGCAGTGAAGAAACAGTTGATTGAGAGTGTTTAAAAAATCATGATCGGGTATTTGGCAAAGAAAGCAAATAAGGGACCATGAACCAATAAGAAAATATGTAGCGGTTGAATATGAGAGAACATTAATAGCAATTTTAATAACACAAAAATCAGACAGACGGAACCATGCTCTTCATTTATCAATGATTCACTTACTTTTATTCCTGATTAGATTATTTTACCTTTTATGAAGTTATATAAAAAAATTGTTAATTAGTTGTGTTTAAGCAGTGAATAAAATAATATTTTTTTTTAGCGTTTATTATTATAAACTCTATAAAGCTTTAAAATAATTTTTAAGATACAGAAAATTCAACAGTCTCAGTTTATCTACTAGATGTGCTAAAACGCACTTCCTCCATTATACTAAATACGAGTGTTGTTATTTGTATTGATTCTATATACGTCGTTTGGATTTCTTTTAAGAACAGTTTAATGGTTTATCTTTTGACAACTACAACGGTTCGTTTGGTTTTATTAGGTTTTCAAACACACTAAGTAGGACTAAGCAATGCTGAAGGGCTTTAAAAACGACAACTTTTAGAATACAGTTAATTTCACGTAATTTATTTAAAACTTTCTAAGTGGAGGACGTAGAGAGCAGTTTTAAAACTATAATCCTAGAAAATTTCACAGTTCTAATCATGGAGGAAATGACTGTAGGTAATTTTTTTGTTTAATAATTCCCTCCAAAGTGCTGTCATTTCGTTGACTTTCCTACCGGCCCTTGCGTGTAAAGTTGTGTAGCGTGCCAGGTCACTCTTATCAATCATTATATTGATTGCCCACGACATAAGGCAGTGCTGATGCATCACTTATAAAACTACCCATTTTGTTAAAATTATTAACACTGCCCTATTGATCACAATTCACAGTTACACTTCAAATAAATAAATTAGTGTTTCAGGAAATGCTCAACTCAGGTGGTTTTATCACGTAATACTGTGCTTTCTTGAAAGTACACATTTTGCAATTGAATTTAACAAACTTCCTGATGTCCTAGAGACTTGAAACTTTGGGAGTTTAAAACTGGATGGCAATCCGTGTACTGGGTTACTGGGTTATGGGTCTTTAATAATAACTCAATCGATTCAAATTTCGCAATCAAATTCACACTAACTTCTAGATGTCTCAGAGACTTCAAACTTGGAACACTGCTTAGGAACAGATGGCAATGCAATATTACAGAGCTATTGGGACAGTAATCTGAATTGCGTAATGTTTATATCTATGTGCAATGATTACACATACTGCATTAAAAATTAAATAAATAATTATTTAAATACAATTTCTATTAAAAATTTTTGTTTCAGAATTTTAAACAGTAATAGATTTTTCCAGCATTTATAGACAACATAATCCAATAATGTAATTTATCATATTAATTGTCTCAATAGTTAATAGAATGAGAAATTTGTTAGATTTTTATTTCAAAATTATTATAAAACATTGGAAAACAAATATTTAAAACCATGAGATGTAAGCAAAGATGATAGGTCTGAAAAACCCTTTAAAAAATTGTTTTGGTTTTATTAATTGATCATTATGTAGTTATTTGTGCTGATTTTAAAAATTGTATTTGTATTTTTCTATCATGTAAGGTGCCCCTCCCGGTAAGCTGGCCTGAGCAACCGGGCGGGTCCACAGGTGGCGGATAGTGGGACGGCCTACAGAAATGTAGGTTAACTGTGAATAAGGATTCCGGAAGGTTTCTGAATATGCAGGCCTGGACCAAGGCTATCGTTCAAAGGTTGGGGGTGGTAGAAATAACTGCTCTGACTGGGGAGACTGGGGTAGTTGGGAATTAAGTCCTCACAATGCTACTCTCACCTCCCAGGTGAACCAAGGGCAATGCGACTGTGGGCTGGAAACTACCCTAACGACACAGTTGTAAAAAAGAGAGTAAAGCAGGCTGTTCGCTTCATGAGCAACAGTTAATAATGTTCTGAACTTGGGGTGTGCTTCAAGGTCAGTGACTGAATACCCAATCCAAGGTGGAAGGCATCGTGCCGAAGGATGAATGGCTGCAGGGTATAAAATGCAGTTGCACACGATCCCCTTGAGGAACCAGACAAAACCTCATTGTATGTTGTCTTGCCAGGGCAGTGGGGGCTCTGCTCTGGTCGACCTTATTTCCCCCATACTCGTGGGACGTTAATGGACCAAGTAAGTAAAAGAATTGATTTCGAGACTGCACAGACAGTGGGAGCCAATGAGACGGCAAACCGTGAGTCTGTAGCAGATGTGTCAACGGCAACCATCACTGGGGGTGCGGGGGCGGCTGTCAAGCTGTCGACTGCAGAAACCGGTGAAGTGGCTGTAGAGTTGAGCACGCTGTCTAGTCCTGGGGCTGCTCTGCGGACCCAGGCGACTGCAAATTAAGCAGAACAATTATCAAGATCCTCCAAGTGAACCTACAGCATAGCAGGGCGGCGAGTGCTGTCGTGTGTAGGATGCTGGACAGGAGAGAGGTGGACTTGGTTCTCATCCAGGAGCCATGGATTTCTGGAGGACGAATATGCGGGCTGGCGACATCTGGAGGTAAGTTGTTATACGATAAGGACTCCGGTGTTCCCAGGACGTGTATCCTGGTTAGAAGGGGGTTGAGTGCTTTTGTACTAACGAACTTCTGCTGCAGGGACTTATAGCAGTGACGGTGGAGCTGCGGGCGGAGGGGAGGATGAAGAGGCTGAAATTTGCCACGGCATATCTCCCCTTTGACTACCCGGGGGCTCTACCAACACAAGAGCTGAGGAAGCTGGTCGAGCACTGCGGGGCTGTGGATGAGGAGCTGCTGGTGGGGATGGATGCTAACTCCCATCACACTTCGTGGGGAAGTACAGGTACCAACACTAGAGGTGAGGAACATTTAGCTTATCTTAGCTCTAAGAATTTACTAGTCTTAAATCAGGGGGAAGAGCCGACGTTTGTCACTAGGGCCAGACAGGAGGTCCTGGACATTACGGTGGCATCAAACCAGACGGCTAGGTATGTACTAAACTGGCATGTGTCGGATGAACCATCTTCTTCTGACCACAGACATATTAGGTATGATATCTCTCTAAATCCAGCAATGCTTCAGCCAACCAGGGATCCAAGAAGAACAGACTGAGACTCCTACAGGAGGGACCTGGGAGTTCGGATTGAGGAGGCTGGATTGGAATATGGTGGGAGGAGAGAGCTAGAAGACTCTGCCGCATTGGTTGGCGAGACTATAGTAGAATCCTTTACTGATAACTGCCCTCTCAGTGAGGAGAGAAAAGTAGGGGATCCGTCATGGTGGAACAAGAAGCTAGCCAAACTTCAGAAGACCACCAGGAGACTCTTTAATAAAGCAAAAAAGAACGGGGAGTGGGACCAGTATAGGAAAACACTAACCGAATACAACAGGGCAATTAGAGAAGCACGCAGGAAGTCCTGAAGGGAGTTTTGTCAAGAGATTGACAAAACTCGGGAAGGGGCACGACTGCATAAAGTGCTCTCTAAGGACCCAGTTAACCCGGTGGGGATGCTAAGAACCCCACTGGGAAATATAACAAAAACTGCAGGGGAAACTGTGCAAGAATTAATCAGAACACATTTCCCTTCCAGTAATCTGAGGAAACTTGGGGGAGCAGACACTGAACCAGTTGCCAAACTCTTCACAAGACGTGGTAAGAGGGAGGACTGGGAAGTGGCAAGGAGGATAGTAACTCCACAAAGGGTAAGATGGGTTATTGGCACATTTAAACCCTACAAATGTCCAGGTCCAGATGGGATCTATCCTGCGCTGCTGCAGCAGGGAATGGATTTGCTGGTACTGGCACTTACTAAATTATACAGGCTAAGCATTGCTCTAGGGCATGTGCCGGTAGCCTGGAAATCTAGTAAGGTGGTCTTTATACCTAAGCCCACCGGTAACCAATCGGAAGGGAAAGGATACAGACCTATTACACTCATGTCCTTTGTTCTTAAGGGACTTGAAAAACTGGTTGATAGGCATATTAGGGGGGGGGGTGCTTTGGCCATAAAACCACTGCATTGGAGCCAGTATGCTTATCAACCGGGGAAATCCTGCGAGGGAGCTCTCCATCAAGTGGTTGGTAAGATTGAGCAAATGATCGCCAAGAAAGGTTGTGCCATAGGTGCCTTCCTCGACATTGAAGGGGCTTTCAATAACCCCTCAGTGGAGACGATGGTAAAAGGTGCAAGACGTCATAGAGTGGATGCAACCACTTGTTCCATGTTAACAAACAGAAGCATTTCTGTAGAGGTGGCAGGGGAGGTCAGAAGGGCGTAGACAAGTCTGGGCTGTGCACAGGGGGGGGGGGGGTTCTCTCTCCTCTGTTGTGGTGCCTAGTGGTTGACAACCTTATTGAACTCCTGAATGAACAGGGGTACTTCTGTCTAGGATATGCGGACGACATAGTTGTTCTGATCCTGGGCAGATTCCCTGATACAGTCCTTGAGGTAATCAGAAATCCTCTACGACTGATTGAAGAGTAGTGTAAAAAGGAGAACCTTAGGGTAAATCCAAAAAAGACTGCTTTCATTAACTTCACCAGACAGCGAAAAGATCTGACGATCAGGATGCCCCGCTTGTTTGGTGAATACCTTGAGTTTGTGGGGGAGGTGAAGTACCTGGGAGTTACTCTGGACAGGAAACTCACCTGGAACCCACATCTTGAGAGGACAGTTAACAGGGCCAAAAGGGCACTGATGACTGTGAGAAGAATAGTGGGTAAGAAATGGGGACTGAAGCCATCAAAGATGCACTGGATGTATCTGAGGGTGATAAGACCTATGATTACCTATGGAGCTCTGGTGTGGTGGACAAAGGCCAACCAGGCACAGACAAGAGCTAAACTGAGCTCTATCCAGAGATTGGCCTGTCTGTGCACACTGGAAGCGATGTCAACTACACCAGGTGCAGCAATGGAAGTAATGCTTAACCTCCCTCTCCTTGAGCTTGTCCTTAGGGGAGAGGCGAGGCTGGCGGCATGGAGATTGCGCAACTCGAGCAACTGGGCTAACCTCCCAGATGTCTCGGGACATATGAGTATCGAGTGCGTGGTCAAAGAACCCGTCTTGGAAATGGGCAGCGACCACATTACTCGAATGTTTGCACCTGACCAGGTCCACCAAACTATGATGGAATGGTCAGGGACATTAACATCGGGAGCTCAGATCTGGTACACAGATGGCTCCAAGATGGACTTCGGCACTGGAGCGGGGATGTATTGTAAAAACCCAAGGGTAGAACTAGTTTTTTCCTTGGGGAGGCATACCTCTGTCTTTCAGGCCGAAGTATATGCTATAAATGCCTGTCTAGGAGAGATAGCGAGAAGGAAAACACACGGGACCCGGATTTGCTTTTTCTCCGACAGTCAGGCAGCAATTAAGGCACTAAACGGACACGTGGTCACCTCGGCCATAGTCAGGGAGTGCCTAATTAACCTACAAGCTCTGGCAAGGCACAATCAAATCAAGATAGGTTAGGTGCCAGGGCATAGGGGAATACTTGGAAATGAAGCCGCAGATGCGCTGGCCAGGGAGGGGTCTTCAACTCCCCTGATTGGACCGGAGCCTGCGGTAGGTATTTCCAAATCCATGGTCAAGATGACAGTGCAAATGTGGATGGCTGAAAGACACTGTGAGCACTGGATCAGGGCCGAAGGTATGAGACACAGTAAGCTAACCCTTAGGGAACCTTCCTTGGGGCTGCAGAAGAGTCTCATCTATCTGTCTAGGCAGGAATTGAGGATAGCCACAGGTCTACTCACGAAACACTGTGGACTAAGGAAATATTTGCATAAAATGGGTATCTACAAAGATGAACCAGTGTGCAGATTCTGCGAGCAGGAACTGGAGACTGCCACACACATTATTTACAGTGTGAAGTACTTGCTGAGAGGCGCTTCAACCTCTTTGGTGATGGAACGGCTTTGGTGGATGCTGAAGGTAAAACTCTAGTCAGGAAACTCTTAAACCTGGTAAGAGGGAAGGGGTTATTTGACTAGATCAGGGAGGTAAGTACAATATACCTTAAGGTAGCAGTGCTTCGGGCAATTCAAACCCGCTCCCAAAAAAAAGGTGCCCCTACAAGATAAAGTTGAAGTATTTGGAAATAGTAAAACAAAGAAAATTGTTCGATTTATTTATAAATTACGTTCGATTATAATTTTAAAAAATGTAAACGAAAAACAAACAACTATGCGCCGCCAAAATAAGCATAAACGTGATACTCATACTTTGCAAAGGCATTATAAGTCTATGTAAACCGTTTTCTTTTTCCACGAAAGCTTCTTTTGCTACCTTCTATATCATACATTAGTTTACCGTATGACATGAATATTACAAGAGGATTGAACAGTATTTTTAATAAGTTTTATTACAATCGCGTATAAAAGTTCAAATAATTTAGGAAATTTGTTAGGGAATCCAAAAGATAAAATTCATATGTTAGAAAAATCGGGTATATATCAAATAAATTGTGAAGATTGTAATCAAATTTATATAGGGCAGTCTAGGATAAAAATTGTCACTAGATTTAAAGAACATATTACCCATACTAATTACCTCCGACCAGAAAAATCTAGTGAAGCAGAACATATAATAGACACAAACCATAGTTTAGATGTCAATAATATTAAGTTAATGAAACTTGTTAATAACATAAGTTTTTTAAATGTTTTTGAAAGTATTTATATATATAAAGGTAGACAGAATAATTTAATGAATTGTGACAAAGGACCTATACCTAATTCATTTTAATATTATTTGATTGATTAAATTAAAAATCAGCTCATTTTAAGTGACAATGTTTAAGACAAAATAAGAATTAAATTTATAACCTCAATATTTTTTTTCCTATATATGTTATATATATATATATATATATATATACGTTTTAAATTAAATTAATTTTTTGTTCAGTACTTCTGAAGATGGTTACCTTGTAACTGAAATGTACATCAGGTGAATAAATAAAGTTAATTTGTGGTTGTTGGGTTTATTATATAATATTACACAGTTTTGTAGTTTGGAATTTTCTTATTTTCCAAGATAGCCTGTTACACCAAGTTGAAATGAATTCCAGGCATTTCCCTTTTATTTCCATTTTAGTGACAAAGCTTTCCTCTATTAAAAATTTGTTATGTCAGGCCCAACAAAGACTCCCTCTTTCAGCTTAGCAACGGATAGACAAGAAAAGTCGCAAAGATACTTGAAACACTCTCCTTCTTTGTGTAAAGCTTTCACAAATGTTTTCATTAGTCCGAATTTGTTATGAAGTGGTGGAAGTAAAATATTTTTTGGACCTACTTCGTAACTCCAGGAATCGGTTCTTCTCTGATCGGCCACGTCTGCTTGACATAGTGTTGTTCCTTATCACGGCTGTTCCTTTCACAGAGGAAATATGGACACCTTTTGTAACCACTTTTTTGACCTAGTAGCATGGATATAACATTGAAATCCCCACAAATGGTCTATTTATGGTCGGAGTAGCTGAGCTTATTAGGAACAAACTCAACATTTTCGTAACAATCTTTCAAATGGACTGAATGCCTAACAGCCACGGAAGCATATTGGTTACCATTTTGAAGACGTACAGCTTTCAAACTCCTTTTTGACGAACAGATCAAAAGTTCTCATCTTCTGGTTCATTCGTGATTTTCAACATTACCATGATTCCAGTTAAATTGTGTAAAAAGGACCAATTCCTTTTCTCTAAATCTGTACCTTGAAAATGAAACGCTAACATATGTATTTCCTTAAGTTTATACCCTATGACTTTAGCTGGATCCTTTGCAAGGCTCAGATCTCTTACTAAACCCTTTAAGTCTAGTTATAAGAAAAGTTCATGGCCATTGGTACCTGGATCGTAGTGGTCATCACTATCGCAGCTACTATGTGACATTAGGTCTAAATCGTCTAAAACAATGTCCAGGGTATCCGGAGGTGAAGGAATAGACAAGCCAGGCCCATGTGCCGAAGGTATGTTGGTTAGGCATGAAATGTCTGGATGTTCTGAAGAAGAACAAAAAGAATAGTCATCACTGTGTTTTCAGGCTCTCTTCGTATCATGGGTACTCCAAAACCAAATTATTTCCTCTTACCTTGATACCATTGTCTCAGCTCTTCAACACACACAGAACAAACTATATGAGGAGCCATAGATTCATATTGGTACCCTAATTTAATACCAAAGTATGTAAAATATACCTTCTGAACAAAATTTTAAATGTCCTTTGTTGCATCTTGGCAATATAAGACCCACACATATAACAGAAACAGTTAGGAGAGGTGACACAACCTCTAGTAGCCATTATTTTTAAACCCGTAACACAAAACTATTTGTTGTGTACACCACAGTGGCTAACTCCACACTGAGTCACTGACTGCAACAAAGGTCACGCCTCTCTGCACTCTTAACGACGACAGTAGGATAGTGGAGAGGTCAGGCAGACAGACATGTCTTGTTTCAGTAGAAACTGGAGCTACCCTGTCCAGCTTCATTGTCTTATTTAAATAAATAGAGTAAAAACAATTGAGTTTGTAAATTACATACATTGTTTAGTTACCTATTCATCATGAACCTTTGTTCATAATTCAGAATAAATTACCCACTAACATTGGCTATATTAATAAAAAGTCGTATGCATACTGAACCAGAAAACCTCTGAAAATAATAAAATTGCAGGTGAAATTTGTGACTCATCTATTGTTGACAGTTTTCGTAATCAGCGCAAAAAATATTGTTAAATATATATATATATATATATATATATATATATATATATATATATATATATATATATATAATATAGATTATATATAATATATATATATATATATATATATATATATATATATATATATATATAATTAAATATGCAACAAGTTTTTCATTGCAACCTGAGTAGTTGTTCCAATTGTAGTGAATATCATATATACATTTTATATCTATATTGAAATAAAAAAATCGTTAATAAAATATCAATTTAAATATACCCAATATCTAAGTAATAATGCTTGCTACATGGACTTATAGGGTTATAGAATCATAAGTTGACCATCATGTCTGACTACCTGTCTGCAAAGGACGTCTACTTTATTTCTTATATAATTCATAAAATCATCTATTCATAAATATATCAGTAAATTCTAGTCATATTGATCACTTTGAAAGGTTTAAGAAGCATTTCAAAATAAATCTACTGCACTCCTGCCTTTTTTGTTTTATGCCGGTCAGAAAAGGTTTCCACGATATAATGAATGCAATTAGAGATGCAATGGTTGGTTTTCATCTCATAAGGTGTTATTTCACGATTTTCTTCCCCCAATAAATTATTTTCGTCCCCACTAGCAAAAATAGTAAAATTATATAAAAACAACAATGAGCAAGACAATTAAAAGTGATCGAAACAGCAAGAAATATATGATAATAATAATTAATACAACTAATTAGATAAGCCTAAACATAAATAACCCTAAATGCGCAAATATTTTTAAAAATATAAATAATTTTAATATTAATTTGTGTAATAATATGATTTTTAATTGTTTTAATCAATTATTTCTTTTATTAATACATTGTAATATTCTATTTAAAATACTGTAGTATTTAAATATTTGTATATAATATAGTAGGTCTAAATCTAGTTTTATATCTTAGATTTGTAAATATTACATATGTAAATATTATCTATACATTTCGCTTTTTACAAATTTGTATTTCTAAGCAAGATTAAATAGACAGCAAGCAAGGCCTCCTCGGTCCACCTTTTCTGAATTAAGGAAGACAATATTATATCCAATGGCTGTATTTCCGTATTATATCAAGCGACTAGGGAATATATTATACTCTAGTTACCTATTGCAATAACAACTCTTGTAAAGCAGGTTAAACAAAATAATATAACCATCTCGAGCTGTATATTATCTTTCACAAATATCCTAAAAATAGTCGTTTAATGTCCCATAACCTGCATTACAAAGTAAAAATGCTTTGGGCGTAAAACAAAAGTTCCGGAGTAGGCCAACTATACTTCAAAAAGTCCCTTAAAGAGGCTTGGTGAGTTCCTAAAATATGTATGAGTAGACGAGTTGTATAGCAGCAATAAAAGAAAACAATAGGCGCCCTTTCCAAGGTCTAAAGCAGGTAGTGTAACTTGATGACCCAAAGCCGGATCTATGTATTTATATAAATGTATCAATTATTCCAATAATGGCTAACACCAGGGACTCATAACCCAACAGTAACAAAACCATTCATAAGATGTAGACGCAAAATAAATTTTAAAAGCATTTTTTCCTATTTAGAATGAGCTTTTAAGCTACGCATGCAAAAAAAATAACCTGAGATTTTTAATTTATAAAGTGTAAAAAAAATAAATTTATAAAAAATATTTTGAAAAATTAGCTCTACCCAATCAACTCTACTCGGATACAACGCCATCTTTAGTTTTTCCACTATTGTCTCCTACAGTATTTGCAATAATAGTAAACCAATTATGCATTATTTTAAAAACTATGCATTTTTGTTTCAAAGTAAATCCATACTTCTTTAGGAATTGTATTAAAGGACTCAATGCGAACTATAATACAGAATGAGGCTTGAAGCCACTTTATTTCCTTCTGGGGCAATTAAGTTAAATCTTGTGAAGCATCAATTATCGTTATTTGGCCCACTGGACAGCCAAAACCTATTTCCCTTGGGCAACTGATTCGATGGCACTTAGAACGACTATCGATTTGCTAACAGCTCCATTAATTGCTGTCTTGCTAAAATGGCCGTAAAAGGCCAAACTAATGTTGCGCTCTGCTTTTATCTCCTTCAGTTTACCATTTGCGATTCGATAACTATCAATGTTTAACAAACAGACAAAGTAATCTTACAAAACTTATGCTTTGTGATTTTGTTAATACGTCATTTTATAATAAAAATATATATTGCTGTTATATTATCTGGAGTTTCTGAAAGATAATATACGACTAGCTTTGTATGTAAATCTTATAATGTTTCATGTAAGTGCTTAGGTCAGTTAGGAAGAAAAGGGGTTTTCTTCATGTATCTGAGCTATTTCTGTCCTATAAATATAGCAGCAAACATTATTCAATAAGAGGAATATATCGGAATCGCAAGTGCTACATAGTGTATGACTTCGCTAGGAAAGGCAAAATAATGTAGTTTCTGTTTGTCAAATGTAATAAATATTTATATTTTTTATGGGAACTTCTCTTACAAACTGAAATAGATTTTAAAAAAATGAACTACAGATATATTTTCAATATATAATTATACAGGGCACCTGATCCTGACTGAGACCTTTTTATTTAAATGCCAAAAATGTTTAATGGCTAAACAACCATTCTTGCAGTACTTATGTTTCCGGGCATGGCTATAACAATATCATAAACTAATGAAAAGGGAGACCATATGTAATTGCTTTTAAGGTCGATACAATTAGTGGTTACTTTTTACAACAACAATGGAAAGTATATGGACTTCAGAATGTAGACCTGCTACGTCTTTTCAGAGCCCTTTACCAACTTTTAATATCTAGGGATCATTATGCCATATCTTTTTTGACATTAAATTATCAAATTCACTTTATTGTCCCTAAACAATAATCTTTCTTGGCATGCGAGTCGACTTTCGAAATTTCAATTACGTATCTTTGTTTTCGATCAACCTCTGAGGTCTCAAACACATTTTTTGTTTAAGTACATTAGAGTGGAAGTGAAATAAAAATACAAGAAATCAGAAATACATACACACACACGAGCGCGCGCGCGCACGCACGCACGCACGCAAGCACGCACGCACACACACACGTATAAATTCATACATACATACATACATACATTTATATATATATATATATATATATATATATATGTGTGTGTGTGTGTGTATGTATTCTTTGTTTAAATACCTAATCTGACCCTTATTTAGTACCCTACTCTGTGTGTTTATGGAAAACAAATTATATTTCGGATGAAGATTATAAGTGGAACAAAAATAACATAAAAGTGACCATGTGTAAAATTTCATAATCGGGCGATAAAAACACAGGAACAAGTAAATACCTTTAAATTTGCTAATGCTGACGATTTAACTGGAATATTAACCTGAGGAAAAGAGTTACAAGAAAGTAATAAGTACTATTGGGCATCAAGACAATAATAATAATGCAAACATAAAGCAACACGCAATAAGACATAATAATTACAGAATCAACACCTTACAAAATATGATTGTTGAAAATAAACAATCTTCTAAAATAAGAAAAACACTAACTCTTAGTTATCTTTTCCTTTACTCTGCAACGGTTATTTGGTGTTTTTTTATTGTATTTTGAAATAGCGGAAATGTATTGCATGGCACAACATGTTTCAAACTTAAAACTATTTTACAATCAATCCATGCAAAACGCAAACAATAACTGTTTTATATTTAACAAATACAGATATATTCTTGTCTTGAACAAAGAAAATCTGTGCAAAGCTTTTCACCAATTCAAAAGATTCTTATTTCTTTATTCCTTGAATATTTGATATTCTTTACAGGAAATATAATGCTGAATTTGTAACAATTGTGTCTAATGAGTTATTAAAACATGAAAACACTTCTCTCTTTTTGTATTTATATATAAACAAAAAATGTAAAAGTATGGAAAATAAATATTTTTTCTAAGCCGTAACAGTTCAAACCATTATGGCACTGATGACGATTTCTCTGGTTATATCTTTACTATAAACTTTGTGAATAAGACTTCAGAAATATACAGCAGAAAATATTTTCTACGGTGGCAGTTACTTAAAGCGAACATGGCAATGCTTTTATACGACAAGTAAGTGACAATAAATATAAGGTCAGTAGACACTTTAAAACTAGCAGTAATACTTTGGGAATCTCTTTATTAAAATATCACTTCAAATAAATGTTAGTGTTGGAAAAAAACGTGGAAAAACTTGTTGCTTTTTCTCTTTTGCAATACATTGTATCATGTAAGGATAAATAGTTTTAATAATTAAAACAAATACTATAGCGGAGACCTGACCGCTTTAACAATGTATAGTGGTTTTAGTCATTTTAGAAGGACAATGAAAATCAGGTTAATTATGTACTTTAAAAGATTTCAGGACTATTTAACTTTTAAATAATAGCGAAGTACAATAAAGGTGTACAAAGGCTTTAGAATAACCTTTTATTAGTTCTTTATCTGTATAAAAAGTGAATCAACATTTGTAATTAAAGTCGTTTTATGTAATAAAACACTTACGTATTCAAAACTTGGGAAATGTTGCTCATCTAATATTTTCTTGTTTCCTATATGTTTATATGTTTAACTGATATATGTTTATAGGAAACTGAAAAATATACACTTGTTATACTAATATACGTCTTTTCAGGCATTACAAATTTAATAAAACTTTTAATGAAATAGAATATTTTTTTTAATAAATGGAATCTGTTTACCACAAGAACGTTTTATTTATATCGTTATGTAAATTTCGATTGCAAAACGATCATCTTCAGAGGAAAGCATTACTAGTATAACTACCAAGGTAGCTATTAATATCTTTCAAGGTAGATATTCTTATAATAGTTCTCTTTGAACTTGATTGTTTTTAAGTCACACATAGATTGAAATGTTTTTGAAAGTTTTTGAGGCTGAGAAGTTATTTATTTAAAATACAAAGTCATACAATAGTGAATCTTAGTAGCAAAATATTACATTATTGATATATAAATGTACTGCAGTGGATATTTATTATTAAAAGAGGCATTTCTGCTGTTAGCCTTTTGATAGTTGCTGGTAACCACGAATATGGCCTAAGCCCGGAAAACCAATAACGTCTCCTCCAATGATATGTAAGGACAGATATCGTCTATATAATATGCATTATATATATATATATATATATATATATATATATCTGCCATTATTATTCGCTTCACTCTCATTTCTACACATGGAAATAGAGACGTATGATGATGTGGTGTAACTAGAGAATTCGGCCCCAACTATATGTAGGCTTTCTTATCCTTATATGTATTCCAGGAGCTTTCCTGGTTTTTAGTTCAGAAAAACAGTATTTAGATTTGTCAGAGTTATTTACTCATTATTATTGATGTATTGTCAATTAAATTTCTAATCTAAAATAACTGTTTTTAGTTTACTGTTTTTTTAAATTTTATTTTGTATTTGTTATTGATTGTACCTCACCTGTTTACAATGTATAAGTTATTCATAAATGGGTGTGGTAATTATCTTATTTTATTCCATAAAAAGAGACGGGTGGACTATTTACATAGTTCTCAGGGGCTAAATCTAGCTACATAGTGCATACTGATATATATATATATATATATTAAATATGGTGATATGTTTTCTTGTATATATAGTTAATAAATTAAAAATATTTCAAAAACAAGAAACTTTTAATGAATATATTTATTCAAAGCTTTTCGCCGATGAAATAGTATCAGCATCTTCAGGAAAAAAATTATCTAATAAAATACTTTTACAAATTTAAATCATATGTGTGATTAAATCACATATGATTTAATTTTGTAAAAGTATTTTATTAGATAATTTTTTTCCTGAAGATGCTGATACTATTTTATCGGCGAAAAGCTTTGAATAAATATATTCTTTAAAAGTTTCTTGTTTTTGAAATATTTTTAATTTATTAAATATATATATATATATATATATATATATATATATATATATATATATATATCAGTATGCACTATGTAGCTAGATTTATACATGAACTATTATAATATAGTGTATTTAATTGTATTTCACATAGGATAATTTTACCTAGTTTTAGAACAAATTTTTGTCTCACACATTTCAAATGTAAAAACTTGTCAAAATATATCTATCTTTAGAAATGTTAACTTTCGACAGTGAAATCCTTTTATCCAGAAGGATAATGCATGACGGCGGAGAAGAAAGCAAGGGACAAAAGGAATGCATGGGCGAAGTAATGATGCCTAAACCCTTCCTATAGCCATCTTTGTCCTTTATTGACCGCATTTACACTCACTTTCTCTTGTAGAATTGTTCCATTTTCTGATGTTTCTTTTATAGTTGCCAAGTGTTAGAGCAGATTTAACATCCAAAACGTCCCATGAATTTTTTTTTGAATTGTATCAATATTTAGGCTCATGTATAAGTTTAAATTTAACAAGTTATCAATCTGCACAACTTTTAAATTTAATAAGCTTTACGAAAAATTTGCCAAGACAAAATGACTTGGATCGAATTAGGCGATGTTCATCGGCGTCTTGGTTCACCGATTGGCGACATGTTTGTCCAAGTACTGGAAGTTTACTTTCATTATATTTTTACAATGAGTTGTATTGTATTTCTAGTTTTGTATTTCTACTATCACAGTTCCTCTAGCCTGTTGAAATGTGGTATCTGTATACCATTATCTTAAACATCTATAGAAGACGACCGACCGACTTCAACACTTCATATGATTCACTCCTAGATAAATACTTTACCTATAAAAACCAGCTCCATACTCTATAAATACCAATTTTCAAAAAAACACCGAAGAAGGAATCATCGCAATTGAATGTCGAAGCTCAGACAAATTGATTCACCAGCACAATCATTTATATAGTGTGATACAAAAAAACACAAAACGAATGAAAAACAAAAGGAAATAAAAACTTTCCACACCCATACACAATAACAACCTAGACAAAGATTGCCCCAAAGTTGCAAACAAACAATGTACAGATAATTGTTTAATACTATGATCAAACTGCAATACAACATAAAATTACAGACAAAAATAAAAACAATACACCTCACGAACCTGGTATAAGCTTCGGAAGTCGTTAAATTGCTAAGTTCACTCGTAAAAGTTTCGTCGATTGCTATTACCAATAAATCCATGAGATTATTTTCAATTCGTGAGTATTATTTTTCACTGAAACTTTCTGTGAAAGTTTTTACCGGTAGTTAAACCGTTTGCTATCATTTGTTAGTATGAATCTATAAAACAAAACCTTCGGCACTCAAAAACAAAATGGCTGTACATCTTCGTTAAATCTTTAAACCTATCTCCATTAGTAAGAAAATAAAAGAGTCATTTATTTCGTTAGATGACATATTAGAGAGATTAAATAAAAGAGTCATTTATTTCGTTAGATGACATATTAGAGAGATTAAATAAAAGAGTCATTTATTTCGTTAGATGACATATTAGAGAGATTAAATAAAAAAGTCATTTATTTCGTTAGATGACATATTAGAGAGATTAAATAAAAGAGTCATTTATTTCGTTAGATGACATAATAGAGAGATTAAATAAAAGAGTCATTTATTTCCTTAGATGACATATTAGAGAGATTAAATAAAAGAGTCGTTTATTACCTTAGATGGCATATTAGAGAGATTAAATAAAAGAGTCATTTATTTCGTTAGATGCCATATTAGAGAGATTAAATAAAAGAGTCATTTATTTCCTTAGATGACATATTAGAGAGATTAAATAAAAGAGTCACTTATTTCGTTAGATGACATATTAGAGAGATTAAATAAAAGAACTGTTAAATATAAATAAGCTATATTTTACGCTAAAATAAATGCTTCAAGTGATACTGGTTCCTCTATGTTCAAGTCTATTCATTAGAGAAGTTCTTTTGGTTAAATAGGAAAAGCATTCAATACAAATTAATAATAATTGTTGAGAATAAAGCTAAAGTACAGGTTTATTGATCGGACGAGCGTTACAATAGAAAGGGACACAAAAGAATGCATGCATTACACTCTTGAGTAACAGACAGATGTCTGTATGATCATACAATACATCAGTGCTCTACTCATGACTATAATTAACTATGTACTCTAGAATACAGTTAGACATAAAACCACGTTAACTCTAAACTAATAAAATGATACCATCAAAAGAACATACGACAATTATTAGAGAAGGCACCATCGCGTGACAGGTACAATGTACTATCGCTAACATGTCAACCAATCATTCAACCTATTGATTTTCCTTCAGATAACAACAGTCATGTGTCAACTGTCAATTTAAATTTTACATCGTTATTTCGAAACAGTAATGTGTCCATTAAGTGACACTGGTCAACAGATTGCGTCTGTCAAAGGTAATGTCGGTTGTCCAACTACAAACTATCGCAGGTTTTTTAAAACATCCAATTTGTGTAAACTGTCAGTCAATAGTTTACCTGAAACAAAATATAGTTGGATATAGTCTACTAAATTATGTTTGTGTTTAGGCAATGCATTTAACTACAGGATAACCAGCCACAATAATAATATTTTCCCTCCAAAAATTTTAAATTTTAAGCATAATTATAGGTGCAGAAAACTTTCTTGTAGATTCTTACAATATGTTTCTGTATAAATGGGTTATAGGCCCCGAGATAAGCCTTCAGTGCATGTAGTTTATATAAGCGGATGAACACATAGGAATACAAAGGGTGAATATAACAACTTTTCCTTGTGAAGTATTACTAATGAAAACCCCAAAATTTTTGACACTACCACTAAAAATTCATTATACTCGTAGATAGGTTTTCCTATTTAAATATTTAAAACGCTTCCTATTTAAAACTTTTTTTAAATAAACAAGCTGGGGTTAAAAGCTATCGAAATAAAAAAAAGTGTTTCTGGAACTGTAGAAATTTCATGCGATACATATGGATTATTCGATTACCTTTTACAATATAGACGTGATATTATTCACTATTTTCTAAAAGCTTAACTCTCTCTCCTTTCCCTCTCTCTCTCCTTCCCCACCCCATCTCTCTCTCCTTTTCCTCTCTCTCCCTCTCTCTCTCTCTTTCTCTCTCTCCTTCCCCAACCCCTCTCTCTCTCTTTTCCCCCTTCTTTCTCACCTTCTTTCTCTCACACACTCTCTCTCTCTCTCTCTTTCTCTCTTACTCATCCTTGTTAATCATAATTAGTAAGCTGTACTTAATTCTTGAAACACAAACAATTTCTGAAGTTTTGTAAATTAAAAGCTAGTGAACCCCTTTTTTTGCAAGTGTAGGCTTAATAAAAGTAGTGAAATGGTGGGATCGATAGTTTAATTAACAGATAGGCGTGGGTGAGAGATAATTAAGGGATCAGGGGTAGCAAACTGTTGTTCCTGCTGTCTAAAGCAAACACTAGGTGTTGGTTTATTATATGGGTTGGTTTCAAATTACTTGGATATTTTTAATTAGAGTTTATTTTATTTTCAAAATTACGTTTTAAATTTGAAGTTTTAATTTGTTAAAGCGCTTGACTCTTTGCAGCTGTTTACAAATTGACTTTCTGTTTCACGAATTTATTCCATAGTGTCCATGATACTAGGGAATTCAAATTAATGACACAAAATGTTCAATACGGAATAGCTGTCATATTTTTTAATCTCAATATATTATGAAAGAACTACAATCACAAATAATATAAGCAAATATAAGTAATGTAGGGTAAATATTATTAAGTTAGATATAATTAAACTCTTTTATGGTTTGTGCTTTTGAGTTATATATGTATTGTATTTGAATTACACGTGTTTCGTATAACATTGTTATAATAATGACGTGGTCATAAATATAACTTATGTGATTTATCAGTGACTTTCAGATCTTGCTTCCAACTACGTGATTGAAATTCTGAGTTCTTTAGTTTTTCAATTACATTACTATAGGCGATAAAAGTATATATGTTTTAACCCTAATATTTTCTTTTCTGATCTGTAAAGCTTAGAGCCTAATTTTTATTCTTTAATTAGAGATAAATTTTAAAAAAATAACAATATTTACTAAGGTTTATTAGCATACCATTTTCTATAATGATATAAGGGCATGAGTGTGTGTTCGTGTATATATATATATATATATATATATATATATATATATATATATATATATATATATATAAATATCGCAATATGTATTCTTGTGTATTAATAAAGAACTAAGTCAAAAGACAAAAACAAGAATTATAATTGAATATTAAACAATTCCTGATGATGTTGGTACTGTTAGCCAACGAAAAGCTTTGAATTGTAAATTCAATTATAATTCTTGTATTTGTATTTTAACTTAGTTCTTTATTTAATATATATATATATATATATATATATATATATTTATATTATAACATAAAGTACGAGGCTTTAGATTAAATTCAGTTAGTTTCTAAAATAATCATCTGTAGAATTAAGCAAGGAAAGACACAAATAGTTTTTCTAGTGCGGACAAAGCAGGTACCATGTTATTATCCTTTTCCAGGAAAGCTATAAGTTGAGTCCGGCAACCATAGTCAATAGAGAAATGTCCAAAGTGGTTAAGACAGGGAAATCCAGCGGCCGATATAGCCTCGGAAAATAACCGTGTACCGTTAGGTTAAGCTGATTGTAGAACTGTGGGAAACTTACAAAGAACGTTTGTGGTAGATAAAAACTAAAGGATCGGGGAAGTTAGGGATGTTTTGAGAGAGTTTTATATATATATATATATATATATATATATATATATATATATATAATATATTAACCAACAGAAATACTTTTAGAATATATATATATATATATATATATATATATATATATATATATATATATATATGTGTGTGTGTGTGTGGTGATACGCGGGAGACGGATAGTTTTTAATGAAATAATACTCAGCCAAATTTAAAATTAAAGCATGTTTATTTTCACAAAATCAAAGCTCATTATTTGCCATTTTGGTCAACAAAGTTATTTTTGAAAAATAATGTCAAGAATGCAGGAATCAAGTCTCTTCTCAAAATCCTCCATCACACGGACTATAATCTCTGCAGAGACGACAACAATTTCTTGAATGATTGCATTTTTCAACTCGTCCACATTTTGTGCTTTGTGGTTATAAACACAGTTCTTAAGGTATCCCCACAGAAAAGTCACATACTGACAAGTCGGGAGACCTGGGAGGCCAAGGAACATTGCCAAAACGTGAGATAATCCGGCCAGGAAACATTCGTCTAAGAACTGACGTTGAAGTGTTTGCGGTGTGAGATGTTGCCCCTCCTACTGGAACCAAACGTGTTGTAAATGGATTCGTCGTCTTCTTAGTTCTAGTTCCAAGAATGTTTCAAGCATATGAATGTAACGAACCGAGTTAACAGTAACTGTGGCCACGTTCTCTTTAAAAAAATAAAGTCCAATAATTCCAACAGAGCCAAGAGCACACCAGACTGTTACTTTTTCTGAGTGTAGAGGACGCTCAGAAAAGTGTGGATGGTCTGGAGCCCAGTAACTGAGGTTTTGCTTATTCACTGTCCCGTTTAAATGAAAATGAGCTTCATCGCTCATCATTAAAATTTCATTTTCATTCGATCCCAAAATCACTTGCATTCTGTAAGCGAAGTCTTCTCGTACAGCAAAATCAGTTTCCTTAATTTGTTGAGAAATGAGCATTTTATAGGGATGGAATTTTAATTCTTTATGCAAAGTTCGTCTAACCTATTCACGATTGATTCGTAACTCACTAGCATGGCGTCTAGCTGACCGTCCTGGGCTTCTGACTACTGCTTTCATTACTCTTTCAACATTTTCTCGTGTCGTTACACTGCGTCTCGGGCCAGAACGCTTCTTAGCCAGTATGCTTCCATTTGATCTGAAGTTTTCCACCCATCTGAGGATTGTGCTATGGCTCGGAACAGCTCCATGTGTATCGACATTAAACCGCGCAAGAAACAATCGCTGCGTAGCAATATTAGACTCACCACTTCTCACGAAACTGTCATGAAAAACACTCGACATTGCAAGTCCCACTGCTCCATAGTGACTTTTAAATGAAATGGCGTCTTGTATGGATCAGAACTATCCCCACCACGACCACCTCCCACCACCGCACCCTCAGTACTACGCAGGTCTAAACCGTCCGTCTCTCGTGTGTCACCCTGTATATATATATATATATATATATATATATATATATATATATATATATATAGGCCTATATACAATATTTGTATATCTGTAATGTATTTTTTTTTATCGAAAATGATGTCTTAACTTCTAATTTTCCATAAATGAATTGAATATCAAATGAATTTCGAATAGTTTTTTGTGTTTTAATTGTTGTAATTGAATTTCGATAAAGATGAAGAAATAAATAAACAATAAAATGAATCTATGCTACACTCCTATTATTACTGATATGAACTTATATTGACGAAATTAAACACTTCTCCTAGATCCTTTTATTCTATATTTATTTCTTTTCTCGCGTATACCATATAAATGCAGCTTTATCTACCTTATATAGAACATTGTTTCTCATACGAATATGTTCCAACATTAAAAATTTTGGGAGAACTCTGTTTCCTATTTAACACTCGCCCCTTTTTGTCACTTAACAGTTAATGCTCTTAAATCATTATATGCTAGAAAAATGGAGACAACACTTCTGGGGATGAAGCACTTTTAAACAAAGCAAACCATTTCTAACTACAGTAAATATTACTTTATACCACTACTAATACTAACTAATACTACTTAATACTAGTACCACTACTAATACTATCTAATACTATTTAATACTAGTACCACTACTAATACTACCTAATACTACTTAATACTAGTACCACTACTAATACTACCTAATACTAGTACCACTACTAATACTACCTAATACTAATTAATACTACGTAAAACCAGTACCACTACTATTACCACCTAATATTATTTAATACTAGTACCACTACTAATACTACCTAATACTACTTAATACTAGTACCACTACTAATACTACCTAATACTACTTAATACTAGTACCGCTAATAATACTACCTAATACTACTTAATACTAGTACCAATACTAATACTACCTAATACTACTTAACACTAGTACCGCTACTAATACTACCTAATACTACTTAATACTAGTACCGCTACTAATCCTAACTAATACTACCTAATACCAGTACCGCTACTCATACTACCTAATACTACTTAATAGCAGTACCGCTACTCAAACTACCTAATACTACTCAATACTAGTACCGCTACTCATACTACCTAATACAACTTAAAAACTATTACCACTACTAATACTACCTAATATTATTTAATACCAGTACTGCTACTCATACTACCTAATACTACTTAATACTAGTATCGCTACTCATACTACCTAATACAACTTATTACTAGTACCGCTATTAGTACTACCTAATAAAAGATAATACTAGTACCGCTACTCATACTACCTAATACTACTTAATACCAGTACCGTTACTCATACTACCTAATACTACTTAATACCAGTACCCCTAATCATACTACCTAATACTACTTAATACAAGTACCGCTACTCATACTACCTAATACTACTTAATACTAGTACCACTACTCATACTACCTAATACTACTTTATACTAGTACCGCTACAAATGCTACCTAAAACTATTTAATACCAGTACTGCTACTCATACTACCTAATACTACTCAATACTAGTACCGCTACTCATACTACCTAATACAACTTAAAACTATTACCACTACTAATACTACCTAATATTATTTAATACCAGTACTGCTACTCATACTACCTAATACTACTTAATACTAGTATAGCTACTCATACTACCTAATACAACTTATTACTAGTACCGCTATTAGTACTACCTAATAAAACCTAATACTAGTACCGCTACTCATACTACCTAATACTACTTAATACCAGTAGTCTACCGCTACTCATACTACCTAATACTACTTAATACCATTACCACTACTCATACTACCTAATACTACTTAATACCAGTACCCCTAATCATACTACTTAATACTACTTAATACCAGTACCGCTACTCATACTACCTAATACTACTTAATACCAGTACCCCTAATCATACTACCTAATACTACTTAATACAAGTACCGCTACTCATACTACCTAATACTACTTAATACTAGTACCACTACTCATACTACCTAATACTACTTAATACTAGTACCGCTACTCATAATACCTATTACTACTTAACACTAGTACCGCTAATCATACTGCCTAATACTACTTAATATTAGTACCGCTACTTATACTAGCTAATACTACGTAAGACTATTACCGTTACTAATACTACCTAATACTACTTAATACTAGTACCACTACTAATACTACCTAATACAACTTAATAGTAGTACCGCTATTCATTCTACCTAATACTACTTAATACTAATACCGTTACTAATACTACCAAATACTACTTAATACTTGTACCGCTATTAATACTACCTAATACTAATTAACACTAGTACCGCTACTAATACTACCTAATACTATTTAATACTAGTGCCGCTATTAATACTACCTAATACTACTTAATACCAGTACCGCTAATCATAGTACCTAATTCTACTTAATACTAGTACCGCTACTAATACTACCTAATATTAGTACCGATACTAATATTTCCTAATACTACTTAATACTAGTACCGCTACTAATACTACCTAATTCTATTTAGTACTAGTACCGCTACTAATACTACCTAATACTACTTAATACTAGTACCGCTACTAATAATAACTAATACTACTTAATACTAGTACCACTACTAATACTACTTAATACTAGTACCACTACTAATACTACCTAATACTACTTAATACTAGTACCACTACTAATACTACCAAACACTACTTAATACAAGTACCACTAATAATACAACCTAATACTCCTTAACACTAGTACCGCTACTAATACTACCTAGTACAACTTAATAGTAGTACCGCTACTCATTCTACCTAATACTACTTAATACTAATACCGTTACTAATACTACCTAATACTACTTAATACTAGTACCGCTACTAATACTACCTAATACAACTTAATAGTAGTACCGCTACTCATTCTACCTAATACTACTTAATACTAATGCCGTTACTAATACTACCTAATACTACTTAATACTTGTACCGCTATTAATACTACCTAATACTAATTAACACTAGTACCGCTACTAATACTACCTAATACTATTTAATACTAGTACCGCTATTAATACTACCTAATACTACGTAATACCAGTATCGCTAATCATAGTACCTAATTCTACTTATTACTAGTACCGCTACTAATACTACCTAATATTACCTAATATTAGTACCGATACTAATATTACCTAATACTACTTAATACTAGTACCGCTACTAATACTACCTAATACTACTTAATACTAGTACCGCTACTAATATTTCCTAATACTACTTAATACTAGTACCGCTACTAATACTACCTAATACTACTTAATACTAGTACCGCTACTAATAATACCTAATACTACTTAATACTAGTACCACTACTAATACTACTTAATACTAGTACCACTACTAATACTACCTAATACTACTTAATACTAGTACCACTACTAATACTACCAAACACTACTTAATACAAGTACCACTAATAATACAACCTAATACTACTTAGTACTAGTACCGCTACTAGTACTACCTAATACTACTTAATACTAGTACCACTACTAATACTATCTAATACTACTTAATACTAGTACCGCTACGCATACTACCTAATACTACTTAATACTAGTACCACTACTAATACTACCTAATACTACTTAATACTAGTACCGCTACTAATACTACCTAATACTACTTAATACTAGTACCGCTACTAATACTACTTAATACCAGTACCGCTACTCATACTACCTAATACTACTTATTGCTAGTAACACTACTAATACTACCTAATGCTACTTAATACTAGTACCACTACTAATACTACTTAATACTAGTACCACTATTAATAATACCTAATACTACTTAATACTAATAAATAAAGTTAAAAGTAATAACTCCGAAAAAGTATGATAATTTAAAAATTAAATATGATCAGCATAATCCTCTCAACTAATGATTGTAAACTATGTTGCATAAAAAGCCCTTTAAAGAGAATTCACTGTGTCAATTTTTCGTTATATTTAGACATTTAAAGATTAATTATACCTTACATCTAAATGATTTTAGGTAAATATAAATAATTAAAACTAGGTATTATCATTCCAAACCAGTTGTAGGACTCTACCATAGATATTTTATTTCCTTTATAACATTGTATAACACAAATCGTATTAGCGAAACTATTACTGCAGTTGGAGTTTATTCCTCGCTCCTACATTTAATGGAAGTAAGTTATCCACTTCTCTGCTACCAGACACAACTCCAGCCAACGCTGTTTGAGAGTTTACAAACTGTATAACTTGTTAGAAGGATACTTTGATTAGAGAAGAGTCTGTTTGCAATTTATAGGCTAGCATGTTTGCAATTTGAACTAACAATTGAATCATTTTACTCCCAGCTAACAATACCTTATTAGCAACAGTATGTACTCCTTATAAGTTGTTTCTAAATAATTAAGTTTCTCTTGATACCATCACAGCCTGGATAATCCGTTCTGTTTGAGTGTCGAGTGATGATAAGGTTTTCAAATACGATAAACGAAGACAGCTACGATCTCCAACAATGGAGAAGAAAGAAATGTGAATGTAGTCAAATACTTTAAAATAACGTAATAAAGGGTTGTCCAATTTGAATATTTGTAAACATTTTTTGACGAAACGTATTCTATTAAGTTAAACGAAAGTAATATTAAACATCATAAACCCTCAACATGTAAGTGTTGTGAGTGGTGATATTACCAATGAGAAAAGATCGTCTACACAGTAACATTTGCAGATAGACAGATGATGATAGTTGTGGAAAAAAGAACACAATTATGATTTAAACGTAAAACAGGAGTTTATTGGTAATGAATTTTTTGCTAGCGATAAAAAAAAGTAAACAGATAATGACGATATGTATCAATAAAAGCTAGTGAGGAAATTGGATATTGAGCATAAAATGCAATTAGAAAAATCTAAATGTATAAGTTTGATTTGTGTTTACAAGAAAATTAGAGATAGTCTTAGGACAAAAATAAATCACCATTGCAAGTCACATCTTTAACAAAATACTTTGCAGCATATTGAGAGTGGGCTCACAAAACGTATTCGTCCAACTAAAACAAAAGTCTTTCCGTGTTTTGGTCTCGTAAGTAGAAGAGATAGAGTGATTACTCTCAGGTGGATAACTGGGGCCACAGAAAGTACCCTACATGGAAAGAGGAGGAGAGGCCACGTAAACGAGATTCAAGGTCATTTTGGTTAACGATCAATTGGTAAAGGATGATCAAATGTCAAAACATGGGAGAAAAGAGGTAGATGTAGGATGTAAAGCTGCAACAGCAGAAAAATCATAGCAACAAACTAAGACAAACACACACACACACACATACACATACGCGCGAGCGCAGGCACACTCACAATTAAAATGTACATACATTTATTCTAGAAATGCCTATTTATATGCACTCATTTTATTTAAAGTACTTTCAGCAAGAATATTTTTCCTGCTTTGTTCTTTCTTTTATAAGCCGGCAATCAGAGGTATAAGCAGTCACTCCCTTCTTAAGCATACCATTTATGTTTTCGTGTATCCGAATAAATTGTATTTTGTAGCCCCTTCCAGCGTTACTGAAATCGGACTTATATATTTATTCTTAGAGTTTTTAAAACATAGATATATGAACTTTCAAGAGTCCGAAAATCAATTTATTCTTATTAAAATTTACGTTCCCAGAAATAGGCGTTAGTACAACGGACTTTGGTTGTATAAAAAAACTAATACATTTTAGGAAAAACCGACTAAAAGTGTCCAGCTACGCCTTGTACTGGGCGAGGGATTGAAGGATAATATATTGTTAATGTCCTGAAAATCATTGTTGTGTGACACTTACACACATGTAATTTAAATCTTTAGAAATGATTTACGAGACATCTATTTCCATAATATTGGCTGCTCAGTGATCAATCTTACACTTTGACGTTTTTGCTCGCTACGGCCTTCGATCGAGTCGCAATGTCAATTTACAATCTGACCCCTTTTTGTTCTCTATGTCTGTAACACTTTGGACGAAAGTTTTTTTTATTATGTGCGTTAAGAACAGTCATTCAGTTTTTTCTCATTATATCAAACTATTCCGAATGTGATTTTCTATCTTTATAAGCGTTTATTGTTTATAGACGCATCACAATACTAACTTCAACAAACAGATGCTGTCTAAGACTCTGACCTAAAGATTTGTCAGTTGGAATAGTGCTGAAGACGATAGAATCGGTCGTAGTTTATCATGAATTGTATTATGAATTCCAGTTTTTAGTTTTGTTTGCCTCAAAAAACATATTTTCAGTAAATTATACTAGAAGCCCTAATATCTTTTATACGTTTCATAGTAGTAATTATAAAATATATTTAGAACAAAGTACAAACCGCTTAATATACCGCTTTGGCGCTCCTGGGAACCCGTCAAAGAATTGGATAATAGTTAAACAATGCCTAACCCTAGAGATAGTTTTGTATTGAAATGTAAAACAAATAACAAAAAAGTATAAAGTTAAAACAATGTATTCAGTAAAGAACGTTCAGTGAAGGTTGTTCATTATAAATTATGTATGTATCCTAAAAATTTGAACGTGTCGGTATTCACTATATATATATATATATATATATATATATATATTAAGGTCAAGGTTATAAGAAAAATTATTATTTTCAAGATAACAATTTTAGATAATGCTTGTGGTAACTGATAATATTTTTTAAAGAATTTGCTGCCTAACGTAACTAAGTAGCCCGTAGTAGTTGCTGTGCACGCTTGACAAATATTTTATCAAAGCTTTACAAAGTTGCCGTGACATTATCGCTATACATGTTTATTTTTATACAGCGATATGAGTTCTTATATTAATTTTTAAATTCTTCTTAGTTTAATTATATAAGTTAAGATTTGGACACTCCAATCAGCCACATAAACAAATAATATAATGTCACAATAAATAATATTTTTATTTTGTATAAATAATAATGATATGTATTATTAAAAGCATTTCATAAAAAACCTTGTAATAGTTTATAGATCGTATAAGGTAAGAAATGGTATTACCTGTGATTGTATGGAACCTTTATTGTGAAAAAGTCATAAATAACTGTCGAATAGCCTTCTCTAAGATATTTAATTGTCACGTACTAAACCATGGTGCTACTAATGTAATAAATTGTAAACTTGTATTAATATTCAATTAAAGTTTCTATAAAGAATATTACTAGAATTATTTCACAAATGTCTGGAAAACGTATTACATGCAACGTAAACGCCTTTCCACGCTAGGTTTAAAGTTGTGAACACTAGGATTCCTGTTTACAGTAGTTATATTACGTTACAAGTAGTATGGGAAGCAGGCGTTCGTCAGCTGAAGACGTGGTTCGCTACGGTATGGCTGTAAGAGTACGCGAGCCTCTCTCTGGACGAGTTAACCTACCACACTACTCTAAATATTTCTCTAAACATTTTGAATATGTTTCACTATACTTCTATAAAATGTCTAAAAGCTGCTAAAAATAATATTTAAACAACTATTCAATCTAAATTCAAACATGTTGTCGCTTCTCATTTCGGAACTATATCGTAATTCTTCAGGCAATAACTACGAAAAAATTATAGGTTTCAATTGATACATCATCAGGTTTGCCATATTATTTTAAATATATATTTATATTTATCAATTCAGCAAGAACCAATTACTAAAAGCTACCACTAGTGAGTTTACAACTTTTTTGGTATTTTGTTATACGTTAGGCTACTTGAATCCACTGCGCGCTGGTAAATAGTCTGGTACACTAAACTAGCACGTGATGAAACTTTAATGCTTATGAATACTGCCATCAGCTGTTAGACGAACTAAATCCATATGTGTAAAGTTTTACAATTATAGCACTATGATGAAAAGTCGAGAACATTATCTTACGAATAACACACACACACACACACACACACAAACACAGACGTATATATATATATATATATATATATATATATATATATATATATATATTTTAAAACAACACAATAATAATAAATATTATTATTAGTATTTTAATAACTTGTGTAGTTTTAAATTATTAAACAAGAAAACGTATTTTATTATATATATATATATATATATATATATATATATATATATACATATATATTTTAAAACAACACAATAATAATAAATATTATTATTAGTATTTGAATAACTTGTGTTGTTTAAATTATTAAACAAGAAAACGTATTTTATATTTATATATATATATATATATATATATAAAGAAATAAAACAATTTACAAATAAAAGAATAATTTATAAATTATTCTTGTATTTGTAAATTGTTTTATTTCTTTATTGATACACAAAAATACATATTATAGTATATATTTATATTTATATATATATATATATATATATATATATATATATATATATATATATATATATATATACATACGATGTTTTGTCACTTTTGTTTTGAAATTTTAAGTCGTCCTGTTTAGTTAAAGTTGTTTTGTAAAGTAAAACACCTTTATTTAGTCACGGTTTTACGTTGCCTCTACAACATTCACAATTAGATCTGAATTTCATGCGTTAAACGTAAAATAATTAAATTTTGTCTCTAGTGTTCACGCACGGCAAAGTAGAATGTTCCAATTTGGATTCGCCGACATTAGTCGCCCTGCGTTAATAAACGTTAAAAATAGGCTACGAAATCTCTATTGTATTATCCTGTGTTATCTGTTGTGTTATTTCTAACTAACAGTAAATTTGAGTTCAAGGAACGGATCGAGGAAAAAACAGTAAAACCCGAGATCTCGAGCAAAATTATTAATTATAACTCTGTATAACTCTATCTTATTGCACTCTGCTTATTCTATATTTGAAGTAATATATTATAATCCGTATTCGGCATTTACTAAGAGTTCGTTTTCTTATAGTAACATATCTTCAGTTGCAGATCAAAGAGACATAATAGACTATTCAGTTAAATGTAATGAACTCGTATTGCTAACTTAAGAAAATATAATTACTCACACATTTACTCAGCAGTTTGAGTAAACTTAGATCCTGTAGTATCCCGGATTATAATTTTAATATAATTACATTCTATATAATTGTGTCACCGACCATTGCCAAGGAGAAAACGGCGTAACCCTCCCTCAGGGGACGGAGAAAAACTCTTCACCAGACAATTAGTTACTGTATTCCGTACACTTTTGATGTTTATAACCCGTGCAACATGTAAATAATATAACAATAAAATTTATATAAACTAACTAGTAAACCCTCAGTGACCCTCAACAAAATATAATTTATCATTGGAAAAATTCAATCTGGAACATTTTGAAATGGTAAAAACTATCCTCCTTCCAGAAACTCAAAACACTGTGTACAACACTAGGTTTTGCGATAAAAAAACACAAATATTACGTAAATATCTTCTAAATATACCTTGGAGATATGTTTTGTTTTACATAAACAATAAACACAGTTCCTGAATATCCAGATGTTTATGTCTGAGGTGTTCCCCCTTTTGGGAAATGAACCCACCACTTACTTTACGTATGTTGTATTGCAGAGTCCATTTCACATAATAATTGGTGCTTACATACAATTAATAATCCTTTATACAGGTCTGTTCCAGATGGTGTAAAGACTCATCCCTAGGGACGGAGCTTAGACCCATTAGAAGTAGCCTACTAACTTAGCCTTTCACGCTCATCTCAGTTATGAGTTGGCAGTAGAAAAGGAAGTTCATGTCAATCCCACTATACCCTTGAAAGTATTGTATTTGTAAGGTAATACCCCTTCTTATCCCTCAGCATTTAGTCATCTTAACACCCAAGGTCCTTGAATGATCTATAGAGGGGTGTTTACTGCCTTCTTTCTTGCCAGTTTCTTTCATGACACCTGCAAAAATGTTTCATTTCACTACCTGATATTTTCAACATTCCGTTTAAAACATTATTAACAAATCGAGTCTACATTTATTTATCAGTAAAAATATTTTTTATTTTAACCCATATGTAATCCTTTACGATGAAAACTCTGCGATTTTATTCTTTGTCAATGCCTAAAAAGTTGCGAATGTAGTATTTCTTTAGTCCGACTTTCAATAATCCATTACGTTGTGTTCATCTAAATTGTTTATTAAAAAATCTCAGTGTCACTTTAAAATTGTAAACAAAAGGTAATTATACTTGTAAATAAAGCTCGTACAGTAGCTGTCAAAAACAAACCTGAACATGACAACATTAACACTCACTTCATGACACACTTGTCCTGGACAATCGACAAATCGTTGCTAACATCATTGAACTTCATTATCAGATTA